>VUQH01009288.1:1626-16217 GCA_015106775.1 Etroplus canarensis
ATCTCCACACTCATGGTTACTTTATTAGGTACACCATACTAGTGCCGGGTTGGACCCCTTTTGCCTACAAAGCTGCCTTAATGCTTTGTGGCAGAGATTCAACAAGGAGCTGGAAACCTTCCTGAGAGATATGGCAGCACTGCACAGATTCTACTGTCCCTGTTGCCTTCCTGACTGAAAGAAGTCGGAACATTCTCCTCTGACCTCTGGCATCAACAAGGAATTTCTCCCTGAGACCTGCTGCTCACTGGATAGTCCCTCTTTTTCAGACCATTCTCTGTAACTGTAACTCTGTAACAGCTGGTTGTGTGAGAAAATCCCAGCAAAGCGGCAGAAATAGTCTGACCAGCCTGTCTGGCATCAACAATCACAACCTCTTCAAAGGCTCTTAAATCCCCTTTCTTCCTCATTCTGATGCTCAATCTGGACTTCAGTAGGACATCTTGACCATGTCTACATTCCTAAATGCACTGAGTTGCTGTCATAAGCTTGGCTGATTAGACTTGTGTGTTAAGGAGCAGTTGAACTGGTGTACCTAATAAAGTGGCTGGTAAGTGTATGTTTTTATTTTGAATTTGTTGCCACTGAAAACGTGCCCTCTCAGCTTGGAATCACAGTAATATTACCAGTTCAAGATGCGTTCAAAGAAAAACACAAATGCTGCTCTACTAATGTCCATATTTTCAGTATTATTCACAAAACGGCCACAGCCTCTATAAGCTCAAAGTCAAATTTAAAGTGCTAGGATAGGGTGGGGGCATAAAGGATCCACCCAATGTGTCCTTCCAATCCTTCCTGGAAATGGAGGACACATTTGAAGGAGCCTTGGAGCCAGAACTGGGATGCGGTGTTAAAAAATCCTTCAAAAAATTCCTGGATTGCTTTCAAAAGTTAATCACTTTTACTTTGGGCCACGCCACACCTCTGGTGAAAATGTCATTTAAACCTGTCAGTAACTGACGGCTCCCCAAAGCCAAGCCAAAATGTCTCAAAGAAAAAGTCTGAAAAAGATATTTTTTTCGCAAATATGGTTTGTGCCATTTTAAGTACTTCTAATATTGTACATTACCATTTCTCTTGAACACATGGAGATATTAGTTTTTAGCCATTTTGCCCAGACCCTACAATACAGTCGCTTATTAAACACCATTTCAGTTACTGTTCCAGGATTTTTCATCATCTGTCACAGATTACTCTATAAACAACAAACATGTTTTAATCAGAAAGATTAACAATTTTCTATCCTGCTTTCAAACCCCACATTTACCAAAACAGTATCTGCAGTAGGCACCGTGGTCATGTAAATGTCTGGTGGCAAAAAAGCAACACTGACAATCACTGATGATGGCAGTCACATAAGAGAGGCTTGCTGCAGGCTGTAGGGGATAATAAGCCTACTTGATACAGATGAGTTGTAATCAACAACTGAATGAATAGAAACAAGATGAACAAGTGGCTAACATGGGGAAAAAAATCATTTGTCAAACAACAATGTAAAAGCCGGCTCTGTTCAAGCAAATGTGGGGCTGGATCCTGTTCAGGGCTGGAAATGACAGCCAAACACTTGTATCTCAAACACACTTCAACATATTAGAGACTGCTATCAACAAGCTCGACCTAAATTGGTTTGTATCAATGACAGGATTTCATGCTTCTAAATTTCTCTTTTTGAGCTCCATTGTTCTTTCTGCTACTTTCTCTCATGCACCACAAAACCAAAAGGAGAAAATGTAGCGACCACGCTGTTTTTGATACATCTGATATGGATCATGCCAGTAGCTCATTTTTTCTCTTTACAACATTTCATACTCCCAGAAGTAAAAGCCACATACAGACTTTACTTGGGCACGCCTCCAAAGTGTATCTGGCAGCTCATTTTAGCTTTTTACTTCATTTTTTTAGATTCTTGAATCACTTTACTAGTGGAAAATTCCCACACTATTATTTTGAAAATTCAGCCACAGGGGCCCACAAGCCAGTGTACTCCTAGTGCCGGTTCCAAGCCCGGGTAAATGGTGAGGGTTGCGTCAGGAAGGGCATCCGGCGTAAAAACTTTGCCAACTCAAATATGCGAATTCATAATACGATGATCCACTGTGGCGACCCCTAATGGGAGCAGCCAAAAGAAGAAGAAGTCACTGCTAACCATCTCGGTCCCTGTGTTTCCCTCCTGGCAGGGCGTGGCAGAGCCATAGGAAGTGGGTACCCTGGTGTGTGTCGGGGGAATAACAGGTTTGTAGGGTTACCTCACACACATATCAACTTGAACTTATGACTTACCGCAGTATTTGCCAGCACAAAAAGCAGTTTGCACTGCATACACTACAGTTACATACCCTTTTGAAACAAAGGTATTCATGTGAAATGATGCTTAATGATAGCATTAAACTGCTCAGCAGCAGCTCATAATAAGCCCAAACTTTACCTTCATCTCCTCCAGTTATAGAACTCTGAATGCGACTTGGTGCTCAGAGGTTCAGATGCGTCAAATATCCTTCTCTCTGCAGCTCCGTTACAGACTGCACATCCGAGTGTGTTCATTGTGATCTCGGGGGACTTCAATCATACAACATTAAGTAGAACACCAACTACCTTCACCCAGAATGCAAGCTGTCCCACCACAGGTGAGAGGACAATACATCTGTTGTATGCAAATATTAAAGATGCATACAGCTCCTCTTTCCTCCCCTGTTCGGTGGGTCTGGTCACAATCTGGTCCACCTCACTCCCTGTTATGTCCCTCTAAGACAGCCAGTGACCACGAGGACAGTGAGGAGATGGTCAGAGAGCTTTGCACTGATGCCATAATCCCATCTAAAACTGTGAAGTGTTACCCAAACAACAAACCTTGGGTGACAAAGGAGATCAAAGCACTCCTCAACAGGAAGAAGCGTGCCTTCAGAACTGGAGATGGGGAGGAGGCGATACTAGTTCAAACAGAACTAAAGTCAATGATTAGGGTGGCCAAAGATAAACACAGGAGGACGCTGGAGTGGAAGCTCCAGCAGAACAATATGAGAGAGGTCTAAAGTGTTGGAAAATTTAGCATTTTCTTATTTTGCAGGATGTCAGGATTGTTCCAGATGGGTGTAAGTCTGCATGGGATAAGTGAAGACCTTGTTATTTTAAGAAATCCCACCAGGCTGTCACGGAGGTGCATATGTTGATGCTATTGAAGTAAATAATAAGTAAATAAATAAATGGCAAATCAGAAATCTTAGTTTTTTCACAGTGTCTGTTCTATGTCCAACCAAGAGTCGTCTGTTGTGCTCAGTTTGATCCATTTGGAGATGGACTGTATTCTGCTGGCAAGGAAATAGTAATGAAAATCTGGTCATTCTAAACCACCATGATCTTTTCTTTTGCAAAATTTTAAACTGAGACACGATGGTTTATTTTTCTATAAAAATTTGGAGATAATTGAATCTAGTGATTTAAACCAAACAGGAGAAGGTCAGCTGGGGATCATTGAGAATAAATAACTGATTTCAGACAGGACTATCTTTTTTATGGTGGCAATTCGTCATACTCCTGTATGAGTGATACGGGCGAGGTCCTCCATCGCACAAGGTCGTCTTCGATCATTTTGAGGAGAGGTGTGTAATTTAGTCGCGTTAAGTCTGAGAGCCTGGAGGAGATATTTATACCTGACTATCTAACATTCCCATGGGGGCAGTGGTGTAATGGTTAAGGTGCTGGGCTCATGATCAAGAGGTTGTGAGTTTGAATCCCTGTCAGAACCTCCACCCAGCAGTAAAATACTGGGAAGGTAACCTGCAATAGACTAGTGTTTAACTTCTAAGTTGTTTCATGCTACAGAAACCGGGGATAAGCTCTGGCCTGATGAGCTTTGTAGGCTTGGGCGCAAAAAGCCCAACAGACTTTTTATCTAATATTCATTGACTGTAGTGAAGTATTGGACATTTTTCTGGAAGTCACAATTAATTGGCATAATTGTTGCTTTTGTCCACTTGATGGAATAATCTAAAACAGATGAGGATTAGTTTATGAGTGAGATTGTTTCAGAGAGACAGGTTGGTGATTTCTGGATGAAAAGTAAAACATCATCAACATAAAGGCTCATCTTGAGTTGTACATTTTTTGTTTGAAATTCCTATGATATCTTTATTTTCTTGGAAATTCCCAATTCACACGATCAAAAGCTTTATCTGCATCTAAAGAGATCATTATGGTTTCCAAGTTATTAAAAGTTTTTTTTAATCTATTAAATTAAGTATCCAGTGTACATTATTAGCTGAGACTTAATAAAACCTGTTTGGTCCACCTCCACCATCTTAAACTACAGCTGTTGGGCAGAGTTGTTTGTCGCTAACTGCACTAACATGCTTTGACCAGTCATTAACAGCTCCACAGATCATTGTGGATGCAGGTTACCAAAGCTGTGTCTCAACCATTATTTGTAAACTTGCATTTAGCCAAATGCTACTTACATCAAAAACACTGATTCATTTTCTTATCCAGTTCAGGGTCACAGAAGCCTATCCCAGCTGTCAGGGCAGGGTACACCCTGGCCAAGGTACCAGTCTGTCACAGAGATAAACAACCATTCACAGTTAACTTAGCCCCTCTGCATGTCTTTGGGAGGAAGCTGGAGCACCCAGAGAGAACCCACCCAAGCACGGGGAGAACATGCAAACCCCACACGGAAGGGCCCACGTTGGCAGCTGTTGGATTTGAACCCAGACCCTCTTGCTGGGAGGCAACTAACCACTGTGCCACTGTGCTGCCTACACCAAAAACATACTAACACAGTGGCTCCTGGTACTTAGGATAGATTACATAGTAGGGCTGTGTGAGATGGTGATATATATCGAATGACGAAATAAAAACATATTTCTTATTCTACTTGTGTTTAAAAAATGTCATTTTAAGCCTCTTGGAATGAAGGTGTCATTTCTGTGATTCCTAAACAGGGAAAAAACAAAACACTATGCAGCTCATATAGATCAATTTCAATTTTTAATCAGGACTTTAAATTATATGCGTCTACATTATCAAAAAGACGGGGCTGTTTTGTCCCTGACCTAACTGACAATGATCAGACTGAATTTGTCAAACACAGGATAACATATGGCGTAGCCTACATACAACAGAAAATATAAAAAGATATTAGTCAGTTTAGATGCAGAAAAAGATTCTGACTGTCAATTGGGATTTTTTTTTCTGGTTTTAGAGAGATTTGGTTTTTCAGAACAATCGATCAACCACATTAAAAGTCTGCATTCAGCCCCTTCAGCCAGAATCAGAATTAAAGGGACATCTGGGTGCTCACTGTCACCAACCCCCTGTGCTTTCTACATAGAGCCACTGGCATAACTAATAAGGGAAGATGATAACATACATGTAATTATGATTCAGCAGTGAAGAACATAAAATTGCATTATATGCAGATGATGTTCTCCTGTATTTAAACAATGCAGATGCTTCCCTGCCTCATCTCTTGCAGCTTCTTGATCATTTTGGTGCATGCTCAGGATATCAGCTCAATAAAAAAACTAATTCTGGCCTTTGAATACAATACTTAACCTACACTTAAATACAGAATCCCTGTCGATTGGTCTCAAAAAGCAATTAAATATCTGGTTACGTGGCTAAAAGACAGTTAAGAAGAGCTGTTCAAGAGAAATTATGAACATTTAAATTAAAAAATCAAAGATGATCTTGTAACTGGTCATCTTCTTTGCTGAGTTTGAGAGCAAGAATTGATCTAATTAAAATGTCAGTCTTACCAAGATTATTATATTTATGTCTTCATATTAAGATACCCACGGCTCAGTTTTGTGAATGGGACAAACTTATTTCTCATTTTATTTGGAACAGAAAGAAACTGAGGATTACATACAGTACACTTATGTTAACTAAAGAGAGAGTCTTCACTTTCTATCAGCACAACTAAAAACAGCTCTATTGTGTAACAATGACTATGAGGCCAAATGGAAGGACATGGAAAGAGACCTTCCTGTTCAGGCAATGATGGGAGATTACACATTTTTTTCTGAATCAAAGAGACCAGCTGAACCCCGTTGCTTCTTATACACCACACATATGGTTCGAGGTGACAAATAATTAAACCTGCAGAAGTACTTACATGGCTGAGGTATGACACTGAATGTATTCCTAACAGTATAGATTCCATTCAAATATTGGTTAAAATAAGGTCACAGCTTACCGTCAAATAATGGAGAAGAATACATTACTAACATTTAAAAAAATTGAATAAAAAATATTACTTAGAAAAATGTGTTTTTTTAGATACCTGCAGTTGAAGCAGTATGTTTTAAAAGTAATGGCAAAAAAAGTGTCTTAGTCTAATGATATTATAAGAACAATGGTACAGGCCTACAGGGGCAACTCTTTATTTAGGCCATGTTCCATAGGAGGGAATAATTATAAATACTTGTGGAAAATATTAACCATCACAGTAAAAAAAGCAATAACTGACAAACGGTTACACAGAGACCCACCCACAGTAGATCAGTGGCTGGAAATCCACAAACTGGAAAGACTGACTTTCCCATAGAGATTACAATACTGCAAGGTGGTCCAAATGGAGCAAATGCTGTTCTAGATGAAAGACGGACCCTGTAATCCTCCACTCATCAGAACACTCTGTTAATCCCAGTTTTCTTGTTACAGGCACTCCATTCTGTATATATAAATATCAGTAAAGAATATAGCAGTGCAGTTAAGAAAGTAACATGTAGAAAACTCAGCATGGCAGTAGGTGAAAGTCCAGTTACTAAAGGGAGGAGCTGTAATAGCCATGGGCAGGAGTGACTATGGTCATAAATCAGAGTTTGCATAGTTATTACACAGTAATAATTGCAGTTTGATGCATACATACGTTGCATGAAACAGGGATTTTACTTTAATTTTGAGAAAAGTCAAGAAAACTAATCTGACACTCCAAGAAGCAGAGCAGAGGAATGAACCTTTGCACAGTAGCAGTGTGCTGTGTTCAGTAGTGTAACAGAAAGAAGAGCACATACAGCAGAAAGCTGATTCCAGGCCTCCTGCAGGAGCCATGAATCTCAACACAGATTGTATCTTAGTGCAGAGATAATCCGTTCTTTAGTGAAGGCAGCTTTGGGTATGTTAAATGGATATTGTAAGATGTTCTATTTGAGAAACCTTCCCATCATCACATGGTGTCAGGTTTAATCCCAGCAACAGCCGTGTGTCCTTGGGTAAGATAGTGACTTCCCCTGCCTGTTTTCTCTTGAGTCTTTGACTGTGAATAGGCGCCCAAATGTCTCCACAGGAAATGTAAATGAGAGGCAAATATATGTAAACCAAAAACGTTCCACCACTTCCATACATACACACACAGAGTGTACTGAAAGGCAACAAGCTGTACTGGCCAATCTGTCTCCATCACAGCTTTCATTAGAGCTGTGGTTCAGCACCATGGACAGCGATTTGGAGCTGTCTGTTGCTCTGCATCACTTTAAAAGGTCCAAACATCTGTGCGACTTAAACTTTGAAATTCACAATGTACTCCTAATCCCTAACTAATGCAACACAGTATTCCTTTCTTCTCCCTCACTGTTGATAGCAACATGTAGGATCAGTGATTACCAACTTTGTAGTCACCATCACCTTAAAACACATTCATCCATCTATTTACCTATCTGAGTTTTGTCCAGAATTTTACTAAGGCTCATGAATTACAAAACATTTAAACAGATGACTAAAAAAAATTAACCTGCCATAATTTATACGCATACTCCAAAATTGGAACTAGGGATGTCATCACAATCAATACTTATGATACTTTCAATATAAAAACTCCAATTTATTTCAGTACCAAGGCTGCAAATCTGGGACTGACAAGGGCAAGCAGACACCTACAAGTGTTCTACTCTATCCTCACATGCTGAAGAAGAAGAAAGATGCCCACAAATACAGGAAAGACTCAGGCAGTTGCTGCAATTTCTCCACCCAGACTGAGAAGAAAGATAGTGAGAGTCAAGTATGAAAGTACTTTGTGTTGAAGACATATGACCAAGGAGTGATAACTGATTCACAAAAAGCAATATGCAAACGATGAGATCATAATTTTTAGTCCAATGAAGAACATACCTCCATTTTAGCAAAACACATAAGCATCCCAATCTGTTTAATTTCTGCTGAATTTAATTCAAATAAACAACATCCAGGGAGTTATCCTTTTTTATGCTATCCTAAAACATGTTACCATTTTGATTGTGACAGCTGGCATTGCTGTTGTAAAATCAGCTATTTTCCACAGGCTAAAATGTTTGTCACTTTATAAATGCTCAGTTTAATCATTAATGTTATAACTTGTAGTCAGGGTGCAATTTGTGAAAAAACAGAGGAGGGGATGGTTTTTTCTCTCCATGGAAATAAGTCAGGAACCACAGTGGTCCTTCATACTGTGAAACTGTTAAAATACAGCAGATACAGAAAGTGATCACACCCTGTTAAAATACCAGGTTGTACTAAAGTAAAAAAAATTAGACCACCATAAATCATTTAAAAACCTTTTCCACCTTTAATGTGAGCTTTAACCTGTACAATTCAACTGAAAAACAAACTAAAGGGGGAAATATAAAAGTAAAAAATGTACAATAAGTCGGTTCCCTGTGTGTTCAAACCCTAAAATTAACACTTTGTTGCAGCAGCTTCTGCTTGAATCCCAGCATTCAGAGTGTTTGGGTACACACCTGCCATCAGTTACAGAGACTCATTAATAAAGTTCAGCTGTTCGTAGGATTTTCCTGACAGTCACTCAGTTCCATCCTACAGTAAAAGTTCACAGAGAGCTGACAAAGCATCAAACATCTGATTGTTCAAAGGTATCAGTCAGGAGAAGGGGACAAAACACAGCATTACATATACCATGGGACACAGTGAAGACAGTCATCAAGAAGTGGACAACATACGGAACCACATCCAGCTGATGACAAGCCCCAGACTGAGCTCTATGTCCAGAGTGACTAGAACAGACTCCTCAGGAGACCTGCACACAAGCTCAGGGGTTGTAATGACAGAGGGACCGCCTCCATTGACCATATATACAAGCGTGAAATATATATAGCAGGTGCAGAATGCAAAATGCACCCTGCTCACAGGAATAGCAAATAAATCATAGATTATATTCTGTTGTTTTTTTTAATGCCGTTTTGTAATGATCATTTTTTAAAAGTTTATGATTAAGTACAGGGGACTGTTTTAAACCATATAAACCAAGATTCTTGTGATCCTGACATCCTAAACTGGAACCAGTGTTAAGAATCAGGAAGGCAGAACTGAAAAACAAATGAGGGAGGAGGTTTAAGAAGATAAAGAAAGCACCTACAGCTGCTCCCTTGTATTTCCTGAGGCGTCACCACAGCAGGTTAATCCACATCAGTGATTTGGCATAGATTTAAATCGGATGTCCTTCCTGATGCAACCCTCCAATGAGAGGAAGGGCTCATGTTTGGCAAGATGTCTCAGCTACTTCATAGCTAATGGATTCTTTAGAATCCATTATCTGATATATGTTAATACATCTGACTTAACTGGAATAGTAACATTAACTGAACTGAATCTTGTGTTAATATACTCGAGAAACAATTACACTCATGTCAAGCATTTAAAAGAACAAAAGGATACAAGCTTTTCAAGACAGAAAAATAAAAAGATAAAAAGCAACAGATTCCATTATCCTTCCATGTAATCTTTCAAGAGCTTCTAACAGTCCAGATAAAATATCTGGCCTGGATACTGCGTATCTGACTATCATCCAGGATTCCCAGCGCTGTTGTCAGCTCACACTTCTGTCACATGACACCAAAACATCATTTACCAGCCAACAGGGACAGCAGCGCCAGTCACTGAGTCAGGCCAGTCTGAACAACTCATTTAGAAAATTGAATAAATGGCAGAAAGTGCAATTATTAACCACAACATCAAAACCACTACTAAAACCACCTGATCCTCTTGTTACAGTGCAGCGTTCTGCTCACACACTTCTTGGCTTCTGGATGTTAATTTGACACATATCACCACCTAAACATCGTTGCAGACAAAGCACACGCACCATGGTAACAACAGCAGCAGAGATCGCCAGTCAGGAACCCAAAGAGCCCACACCACAGGACAGCTGCAGAGGTCCCCTGAACATGAATGCTGCTTTGTCAGCATGACGGGGACCAACACAACACTGAGTGGTACTGCTACTGATCTGTTTCTAACCATGTGTGACCCAGACCTGTAAAGCGCAGATCAGGCCCCGCCCACTTCCATATGTGGTCCTAAATCGATACGTATCTGATGTTTTTCAAAGTGACCTCAGTCTGAACGGTCACGTCACATTTCATCAGACGTTTCCATCACTGAAGTGAGACAGACGTCCTAACTCTGCGTCAGAGGAGGCGAGACGTGGCGAGATCAAATATCAACAATGGACCAAA
Source organism: Etroplus canarensis (assembly GCA_015106775.1). Classification (NCBI taxonomy): domain Eukaryota; kingdom Metazoa; phylum Chordata; class Actinopteri; order Cichliformes; family Cichlidae; genus Etroplus; species Etroplus canarensis. The sequence continues at coordinate 12,069 of VUQH01009288.1, forward strand.
CAAACATGGCGGACAGCGTTGATGGAGCGAGTCAGTGGAAAGAGAGTTTTCCTCACACGCTGACATGTTAGCATCATATTTACTGCTGTGAACACAGTGTGCTGTGTGTGACGTCATGGTTTCTTCTGCACATGTGCGTCACTTCAGGGCCTTTTTCTGGGTTTATTCTAGCTGCCAGAAGAGTTGTAAGAATTTTATTATCTGTATTTGGATTATGTAAATTTGATTATGTAATAATCTTTTGTCCTTTCCTGGTTTAGGTATTAATTTATTGATGCCCTGCTTCATTGTTGCCATATCTTCCTTGTTTATAGAATGAAAAATAAGGATTTCATTTCTTCCTAAAAGTCTTTGTAAAAATGTGCTGTTGATGAAACTTCAGATGCAACGTTTGTGATAATGCTCTCAAATTCTTCCATTCTTATCCTCTGAGTGTATCATCAGTTTTTGGAATTCTTACCTTCACAGCCTCAAAAAATTCTTAGCATTTTGTTCACTGTATTTTGATGAATACATGTTTCCTCAAACCACTTGGCTCTTGATCTCAGATACTCTCCCTGTGCTTTTTCAAGATGAACTTCATCCAGCTGAGATTTTATATTATTGATGTTTTCATGTCTTCTTTGATCCAATTCAATTTGCTGTAATATAAAAGTAATGTTTCAACCAGATATGTTTCCTTTTTTTACTTCCAGCTTTCATTTTTGTACTGTGGAAGCCTGAGTATTTTAAAAACTCACTCAAAATTTAAAAACTCACCCATTTTGAATTAGTGAGCTAGTTGATCATCTTTCCTAATATCCAGAATTATTTTTTAATGTTATTACAATAATCTACATTTGTTACATTTGAGTTGAACTTCCAGTAGTCTTTATATTTCCTAGTATTAATAGATTGTGAAATTTCCATTTTGATTATGCAATAAATACCTCAAGTGGCTATTAGATATACTAGATAATCCACCCTTGGTTTGGCGTGTCCATTAGGTTCAACCCAAGTGAACTATCTGGTATTGTAATGTAACGTTCTCCAGATATCATACTGTTTTCATCCATGAAATCCATCCCTGTTTGATTATACTGAACTTGTATCTGGTTGGCCATCTATCCATCCACTCATCAGGTGTGGGGTTCAAATCCCCTCCAACAACTGTATGATCTGTTGGAAAGTTTGCCTTAAGTTCCTGAATCACAGCTGTTATTTGATGCAACAAGTTTCCATTAGTTTGTTTGTTTTTACAGCCAAAACACTGATTATAGTCCAGAGATCACTTTCTATTCTCAGTACACATGCTGCTCAGTGTCTTTCAGCATCTGCCACATCAGTCACAATCTCAGCAGGGCTTCGGTTACAGCATTCTGCTGTCCCTGCAGATCCATTAGTACCATGGCTGAAAAGAATTCTGTCCCCCCCATTTCTGAGTCCATAATTTAACATCTGAATTATCACAATGAGTTTCTACAAAAAAAGACAGCTGGAGTTTTGACCTTTACAAAAAAGAAAACCAGCTTTGTGCTTAATGGAGCCTTTGTCCAAGGACACTTTAGGACGTACACTGGAGCAGCTGGGGATCAAACCACCAACTTTCCAATCAGAGTATGACCCGCTCTACCTCCTGAACCACAGCCGCCCATAAGGATCCTTCCACAGTGCTGCTGCTAAGACTAGCCTGGGCAGTATGCTCTCAGCGAAATCCCGGTGTCCACCCACGATCTCAACCCTTCAGGCCCAAACATCCCTGAGTGTTTCACAGCTGCACTCTTCATGAGTCCTCAGCAGAACACACACTTGGTGGACTTAAATGTTTCCACAGGACTGACGTTTAGCAGCACTATAGAGCTTTTCTGGATTGTTCCCATTTTGTTCCTATCCTGAACACACACATGTAACTATGTGTGTGCAACATACAGACATGTGGGACACAACACACAATTCTTCTGCTTAGTCACAACCATCACATCAGCTGTCACTGCTTCATTGGAGACCCACAACATAATACAGACTGAAGAAAGTTAGTCCTAACAATACAATGGCGGGGACACTTCTGCTGTGAAAGGTCCGACGTTGGGTCTGCCTTTTGCTTCCTCCTGTCATTCATGTCCCTCTCTCTCCTTCCAGAAAGCTGAGCCCCTTCAGTCACCCAGCATGGTTCTCATTTGTTTCACTGTGTTGCAATTAGAAGAACAGAAGACAGGGGAGACCACAAACAACGCACTCTTCCACGTATGGACACACACGCTTACACGCACACAGCACAGCCAGTAACATGCAGTGATTCTGAAAGAAGGTGCAGAATAAGCCAGCCTGGGAGCAGGCAGTTGGGGGTTCAGGGCAGCTCTGCGACGCTCAGGAGGGGGTGAGCCGACCCGTTCTCTGAACATCCAGGACGGGGTCTTGAATTGATAGGTCTTGAGTAGGCCACCAGGTCCCTGCGAGCCACCACTTCTCTTTGGTTCTTCTTCTTAACTTGATACACAACAGTCAAGCTGTGGCTGTTCTCTTCTCTGTTACGGCCTGAATGACTTGAAACAAACAAGTATAATTCTAACAGTACGTGTAGTAATACATAAACCCAGCCTCAGAGTATCCTGTCCCTCAGTCACAGCCTCTCTCCCCTGTCAGGTTCTTGAAGCTCTGAATCATTTTATCTGACAGCTGAGGTTTTCCACTCTGCCTTCAGGAGGTCATCATCTGTGACAGGTCGAATTCTTGGTCATTTGATATATTTCGTCTGTGCTTTATTTGTGCTGTAAAAATGCTGGGAGAAGCTATGGCCTTTTTTAAGTTGTATTTTTTGTGGCAGCAAACCAGAAACTCCTGCAGGTTAAACTGGACTGCCTCTGAAAAACTGCCTCTTAATGGACAGTAAACACTACACTGGCACACTGCGACTCTGACCTATCAGACAGAATTAAAATGTGTTGACGTGGTTTAAAAAGTACTGATGCACATAACAAACGTCTTATTAAGTTTAGACTGGAATAAAAGGCCCTGTGCTGATATTCTGTCCTTCATAAGACCCATCCAAGTCCCGTCACTGTCTATGATGGACCCTTTCATATTTTCTCCTACAACATTATGCTTTTTGTTCTCCAGTTCTTCTCCACAGAGCTTGTATTTGAGCAGATGGATGAGCCGAGGCACAGAGGAGCGTTTGATGATAACCACTTTTTAATGTGTCTGCAGACACACACCGCTGCAGAACAGGTAGTACCTTACACTTCACTTTACATTAACAAGTGGAAGAGACACACCCTCCTTTTTTCTACTTATGTTTTCATTTTTAATATACAATCCATATTAATATTAACATTCATTCATTCATTATCTTCTGCTTATCCAGTTCAGGGTCGCGGGGGGTGCTGGAGTCCATCCCAGCTGTCATTGGGCGTAGGGGGGGGTACACGCTGGACAGGTCGCCAGTCTGTCGCAGAGCCAACACAGAGAGTCAAACAACCATTCGGTCAATTTAGAATTGCCAATGAACCCAACGCCCACTGCATGTCTTTGGACTGTGGGAGGAAGCCGGAGCACCCGGACAGAACCCACGCAAACACGGAGAGAACATGTTTAATTTACACTGAATAAAAACACTGCTGACCTCCTGAACCACCACAGGTGCTGCTACTGAAGACTTCATCCTGAGGTGCAGGGGCAGCTGTGGCTCAGGAGGTAGAGTGGGTCATCCTCTAATTGGAAGGTTGGTGGCTTGATTCCTAGCTCCAGTTTATGGGCTGAAGATACTGAACTCAATGCATCTATTAGTGTGTGTGTGTGTGAGAGACAGTTAAAAGCATCAAGCGCTGTGTGAATGGATGAATGTGGCTTCAAGTGGAAAAACACTATACATTTACCATCTGAGTTGTCCCAGTGTCCATAGATCATGAATCAGAATACTTTATTAACCCCAGTGGGGAAATTGCTTTTTTCAGACATATACAGTATTATCAAAAAATCTTGAGCCAGCTCTTATTCCTTTTAACTTTCTTGTAATATATCTAAAGTGGTCTGAGCAATATTCTCCAGGCTTTCTGAAGCTCTATCAAAGTGTTTCTGTGGACGTCGGCTGCTATTCCAGTCATTTTCAGTCCTTGTACCTGACCATCTGCACAGCAATGTTTTTGTTTAACCCACCTAACACAAACATTG
>VUQH01009291.1:3310-21154 GCA_015106775.1 Etroplus canarensis
AAACTTAAAAAAAAAAAAAAAAAAAAAAAAAAAAAATGAAATGTCTATACCAGGTTTTTCCTGATGTAAACAAATAAGACCACAACAAATAATTTCGTTTTTTTTCACCATTAACCTGTACAATTCAAATGAAATATAAACAAATCTGTTAGGGGCAAAAATGTAAATAAAACAAAAAGTACAACAAGCTGGTTGCACAGGTGTGCACACCCTAAAACAAATACTTTTTTTAGACACCTTTTGCTTTAATTACAGCATTCAGTCTTTTTGGCTAGGATTCTATCAGCATGGCACATCTTGACTTGACAATATTTGTCCACTGTTTCTTGCAAAAGAGCTCTAAATCTGTCAGATTGTGAGGGCACCCCACAAATTTACAATTGAGGTCTGGGCTTTCAGTCTCAGTTAAAGCAAAATAACCCCAAAGGTTATGTTTACACCACCATGCTTCACTGTGGGGATTTGTGTTCTTCTGGTAATACAGTGTTGTTTTTGCACCAAACATACCTGTTTGAATTGTGGGCAAAAGTTGAGTCTTGGTTTCGTCAGACCATAACACATTATCCCACGTACTTTTGTGAGACCCGATGTTTTTTTGCCAACTTTAACTGGGCCTGCATGTTTTTCTTTGTAAGAAACCATACCCCATAGTCCAAACATATGGATATTACAGGATCGTTGTCACATGTACTATACAACCAGTCCTTGCCAGAAATTCCTGCAGCCCCTTGAGTGTGGTTCCATATTTTCTCTACTTTTTAAAGACCATGTTCACTGTGTTCCATGGTATGTGTAATCCTGTGGACATTTTTTGTACCCTTCTCCTGACTGATGCCATTGATGCTTTGTCAGCTCTCAGTGAGCCATGGCTTTTGCTGCAGGATGCAACTGAGTAATTGTCAGGAAAACCCTACTAGGGCAGCTGAACTTTATTTGGTGTTGATCACAGTCACTTTAACTGATGGCAGGTATGTACCCAAAAAGATTGAATGCTGTAATTAAAGAAAAAGGTGCTTCAACAAAGTGTTAGTTTTAGGGTGTGCACACTTGTGGAACCATTGTACATTTTTTTAAAATATGTTTCCTAATCACAGATTTGTTTCTATTTTAATTAAATTGCTCAGATCATGTGTTACATTATACCCGTTCATTCCAGGGTTTTGGTTTCCCCTTCATAAAAGCTCAGAGACTTCATCACAGCATCACCGGGTACGTGAGGTGTTTTAATTATTATTATTACCATGTTTTTTATTTTCTGGAGCGACACACTGAAATCACAGGGATGCTATTCCATCACATTAATGAGTGAGGAAATATACAGACTCTCCTGGTGACCGCTCAGGTAGGTCTGCTCTGCCACCTGCTGGTCATACGCAGCAAATGCAGCCCTTTCCTGGTTGTATTGTACCTGCGTGTACACAAAACAACCTCACATAATTTATTAAAAATAGATGTGTGTGTGTGTGTGTGTGTGTGGAGGGGGGGTTACAGTCATCTAAAAATGAAAGTACACCCCCCTGTCATAAATATACCTTCAGCTGCTCCCTTGTATTCTCCACCAAGAGGTCACCACAGCAGATTGACCTGGATCGGTAATTTGGCAGAGGTTTTACACCGGATGCCCTTCCCGACGCAACCCTCCATGGTGAGAGGGGCTTGTGTCCCCACATGATTTGAACCAGGGACCTTTCGCTTGTAAGGCAAACGTGTGAACTACTACACTACAGGGACACTGCTTTTACGTAGGACACAATTTTAAAAAAATCATCCTGCCTTTAACCCAGAGATTCAGTCGTCCGTGGAACCACCCTTAGAAGCAATAACTTGCCCCTCTTATTTATAACATTGCTTGATTTCATTGAGGTTAGTGGGCATTCCTTTAAGGTCAAAGCATTTCAATCAGGTTGAGGTCTGGACTTTGGCTCATTGCAGCACCTCGATTCTTCTCTTTTTCAGTCATTCTTTTGGAGATTTGCTGCTGCGCTTGGGATCATTGTCCTGTCGCATGACCTAATTTCAGCCAAGCTTTAGCGGTCAGACAGATGGCCTCACATTTAACTCTAGAATACTTTGGTATACAGAGGAGTTCAAAGTTGACTGAGTCATTGCAAAGTGCCCAGGTCCTGTAGCTGCAAAGCAAGCCCAAATCAACACCCCTCCACCACCGTGCCTGACAGTTAACACGAGGTGGTTTTCTCCAGACATCTCAGCTTTGGCCTCGTCTGTCCAAAGGGCACTGATCCAGAAGTTTTTGTGGTTTGTTCAGATGCAGCTTTGCAAACCTAAGCTACGTTGCTTAGGTCTTCTCTCTTTTTAGATAGAGGAGGTTTTCTCCTGGCAACCTTTCATAACGAGCCATACTTGTTCAATCTTTGTCTAATTTTTCTGTCATGAACTTTGCTAACAGAGGCCTGTAGAGGTGTAGGTGTTCTACTGGATTGAGATCTAGTGGCTGTGGAGGCCACTGGAGTTCAGTGAACTCATTGTCATGTCCAAGAAACCAGTTTGAGATGATTTGCGGTTTGTAACATTTTACATTATCCTGATGGAAGCAACCATTAGAAGATGAGCGCACTGTGGGCGTAAAGGGACGGACACGGTCAGCAACAATACTCAGGTAGGCTGCGGTGATTTTCTGATCTTCTATTGCCCAGTATTAGTGGGCCTATGTGAACTGTAGCCTCAGTTTCCTGTTAATAGGTGACAGGAGTTATTTGTAACAATATTTGCTGCCCTTTTGGCCAGGTCTCTCCTGAAAAAGAGTTAAAAAAAAAAAGACTTTTCTGGATAAATTAAGCATATATAGGAATGGCACGCAGTGTGGTTTCTGCTGCTGTAGCCCTTCTGCTTCAAGGTTTGCTGTGTGCTTTCAGAGGTACTCTTCTGCATACCTTGGCAGTAATGAGTGGTTATATGAGTTACTGCAGCCTTCCTATCAGCTCAAAGCAGTCTGGCTATTCCCCTCTGACATCAACAAGGTGTTTTTGCCCAGACAACTGCAGTTCACTGGATAGGTTCTCATTTCAGACCAGTCTCAAAAAACCTTAGAGATGGTTGTGTGGAAAATTCCCCTTAGATCAGCAGATTCTTAAATAGTCTGAGCAGTCCATCTGGCACCAACAACCGTGCCACGTTCAAAGTCACTTAAATCGCCCTTCTTCCCCATTCTGATGCTCGGTTTGAACATCAGCAGGCCACTTTGACCATACTCACATGCCTAAATGCATGTCCAAATGCTGCCGTGTGATTGGCTAATTGGATATTTCCATTAACAAGCAGTTATAGGAGTATACCTAATGAAGTGACTGGTAAGTGTAGGTCACAGTAAAGATGGAAAAAGTTCTGGAATTATTTAACTTGGTTTCAATTATTTACATGACAGATACACACACACACACACACACTAATGTGGAATAATGACTTTTTACCCATTTCAAAAGCCCATTGAATTTATGACTAAGTAAAAGTTCTTCTGCCTAATAGAAAAATCTGTAATACCTGGTTTCTTTTACAGCAACTTTTTTTGAATGCTAATGACAAATCATTTTAAATCTTTAGTTTTTTTCAGTTTTTTTTCCTTTTGTTGGCAGATGAAACCATAAACAGGCTAAATCCTTATCAGATAGATATTTAGTTATTTATAGGTTTTGTTATTTGGTTTTTAATGTGAAGAGGAAAAGTTGTGCAATATACAAACACTAAAAGAAAAAAGAAAGTTCAGGGAATTTAAATTTGTGTCTCTTATTGCCCATTATTGCCCTTTAATGCTTTATTCTGAGACCACTGCTGTTGTTCAATAAGCAGTCTTCTTGTGTTTTCACCACACAGCTTCTAGCAACATTCACTGCTTTTCCATCAGATAAGTTTTGTGTGTTCATCAGCTTCATCACCAACAACAGAGCACAGAAACACACATATATAAATATATATATATATACATACACACATACATGATTAACAAAATGTAAATGCTTTGATTTACTGTTCTTTTCTGGGTTTTTTCACTTTTAAAATAAGCATACCAGACAGCACCAACTTCTTGGGTTGCAGTTCTTGGGTGAAAATTTGATTCAAATTTAAGTTTGGGAACAATAACAGACCTGTGTTGGTAGGAAAGCCTCCACTGTGCCGCTTCCTTTCCCTGCTTCCAAAGGAGATCTCAAGAACTTGATGGCTGCAACATACCTAACAAAAGTTGAGGCAGAGTTAAAATAAGATGGAAAATTTCACAGAATATTCAAGTGACTTGGGTTTGGAAGACTCCAAGTGAAGCAGGCTAACTGGGAGCAGGTGAGGTATCATGACTGGGGGTAAAAGTAGCACCCATCAAAGGTTCAGTCTTTGCAAGTGAGGATGGATTATGGCTCACCTCTTTGTGCCAAAATTCTTCACAGAATTGTCCTTCAGTTCAAAAGAACATTTCTCAGAGCAGGACTGCAGATAATTTAAGTTTTTAACACGTACCTCCTGCTGCTACCTTGAATTCTCCCCCAAGGGGTCGCCGCAGCGGATTAATCCATATTGGTAATTTAGTAGAGGTTTTATGCCAGATGCAACCCTCCAATGTGAGAGGGGCTTGTGCACCCTGGAATTGTACAGTCCATAATATTGAGTATTCAAAGATCATCTCAGTGCATAAAGGGGAAGGTCTGAGCTAGGGCCATGCAATATGACATCATAAACTGTGTGCATAATTATTGGGCAAATTGCATTTTTGAGGATTAGTTTTATTATTTAACAACAACAATGCTCTTGGTCAATCCAAAATGTTAATAAAACCTGAATATTTAAGGATGTGAAAGTGAGGTTTTGGCTTTTGTATGAGAATATCTGTGTGCACAATTATTAGGCAACTATTACTGTGCAGAATTTTTATGCACCTCAAACAAAAACAAAAATATTCCCATCTCACTTATTTATTTTCATCTGTTAAAGTGAGAAGAATAAACGTTTCTGACATTTAAAAAAATAAGTGACCAATATCGCCACATTTCTTTTCAATAACACTCAAAAGTCTTCCATTGATGGAGTCTGTCAGTTTCTTGATCGCTTGACAATCAACTTTTTGTGCAGCAGCAACCACAGCCTCCCAGACACTGTTCAGAGAGGTGTACTGTTTTCCTTCACTGTACATCACATGTTTAAGAAGGGCCCACAAGTTCTCAATATGGTTTAGTTCAGGTGAGGAAAGGGGCCATGTCATCATTCCTTCATCTTTAAGGTCTTTACTGGCTAGCCACACAGTGGAGTACTTTGATGCATGAGATGGAGCATTGTCCTGCATAAAAATCATGCTCTTCTTGAAAGATGCAGATTTTTTTCCTGCACCACTGCATGAAGAGAGAGTCTTCTAGAAACTGGCAGCAAGTTTGGGAGTTGAGTTTAAGTCCATCTTCAACAGTTTAGAGAGAAGGTCCAACAAACTCATCTTTAATAATTCCAGCCCATACCAGTACCCCACCTCCACCTTGCTGGAGTCTGAGTCGGAGTGAAGCTCTATGCTCATTGGTGATCCAGCCACAGGCTCATCCATCTGGTTCATCAAGAGTCACTCTCATCTCATCAGTCCATAAAACCTTTGAAAAATCTGTCTTCACATATTTCTTGGCCCAGTCCTGGCGTTTCAACTTCTGTGTCTTGTTCAGTGGTGGTCGGGTTTCAGCATCTCTTACCTTGGCCATGTCTCTGAGCACTGAACACCTTGTACTTCTGGACACTCCAGGTAGGTTGCAGTTCTGGAATATGACAGCACTGGAGGATAATAGGTTCCTGGTAGCTTCATGTTTGATTCTTCTCAAATCTTTGGCAGTCAATTTGCATCTTTTTCCATCAACACATTTTTTGCAACCTTTTGGGCATTGGCAACAAAACATTTGATGGTTCTGTGGTCACGTCCTAATATCTTGGCAATTTCAAGCGTGCTGCACCCCTCTGAAAGATATTTTATAGATTTGACTTTTCAGAGTCTGTTAGTTCTCTTTTCTGGCCCATTTTGCCAGAGGAAAAGAAGCTGCCTAATAATTGTGCACACCTGATTTCGGGTGTTGATCTCCTAAGGCCACACCCTCCCTCATTACACAAATGCATATGCACAAATGCACCTTGTCTGCTTAAATCTAATAGGCAATCAAGTTTATACAGCTTGGAGTTGGAAAGTATGCATAAAAATGACAATATGGTCAAAATTCTTGCCTAATAATTGTGCAGGCAGTGTCAATCACCTCGATGTGGCTTTTGTTGTGAATTGGTGCTATATAAATAAAACTGAATTGAAATGAATACAGGCGTATGCTGCCATTAAGGTGACAACTCCTCCCAGAAAATCCATGCTTATTTCAGCAGGACACTGCCAGGAATTCATTCTCCAAGGGCTACAACAGTGTGGGTGCCTGCGTTTGACTGGCCTACTGCCAGTTCAGATCTATCTGCTAATGAAAATGTATGGCACATCATGTAGAACAGAATTGCAGAACAGGAATTGGTTACTGAAACGACCGAAAAGTTAAATAAAGCTTCATGTGAATTAACATACATTTTTTGTTTTTATTACACTTTGGAAAATATCCCAAATATCTCTGGAAATGAGGCTTGTACATTTATCTCTTTCTATGCAAGACCGTTAATGTTATGAAGGAAAAAGTAGAAACATTCAAATGCAAGCACGTTCAAGTTCACCAGTGATTATATTGTTTTAGTCATCTTATTCAAAGGAAATAAAAACAGGAAACAAACCAAGAGTTTTCAGTTTAGAGAGAAAATAATAATCAGAACATACACATGGATAGTTGGCCAGGAATAAGTTTTATATAAAATTTCAACAGTGGATACAGAGGCGATATTATGTGTATAAAAAAATACATACAATAAAAGGAAAATAAATGAATCTTATCTTTTCTAGTTTGAGCAGATGTTCAAGTTAGCTGATGAAATGTAAAAGGCACTAAATGTACAACATTCCAGTTTTAAAGACATTAAACAAACAGAGGCCAAGGTCATTCGGAGATGAATGAAATTTTAAAAAAACAAACAAACAAACAAAATCACAGGGCATTTGTTGTCTTCGTTATGCCAGACATAGTGCAGATTTTACAACATAACATACCAAACAATTCTCAAATAACACACAACTATTTACCATCGATAAACACTAAGCACGCACTTTAAGACTCGCTGTGAGTGAACGCTACGGCCCGCGTCCAATCAGAACACCAAAACGCCGTGCACGAGCTCCGTCAGATCGGAAATCTTTCATAATTTATAGTTTACATCACGATTTCTACAACGGCACTAAACACTGCAACAAGTCACGATTAGGAGCAGAGCGACCAGCAGCTAATGGTTGGTATATTGATGTTTGATTTTGGTCAATATTTTGAAATGCATGCTGCAAAGATAGTCAACAAAAAGCAACAGAGAGGACTCAAAGATGGAAGACGACAGGGTGCCTGCAGTGGGCTTTGTCACGACCACAGCTGGTCAAAATGGGCTGAGTTTAGATTTCTTCAGGTAGAAGGCTGTTATGAAGCAAAGCATCGGAGTAAAAAGCAACTAAGGAAGCTAATTTCACAAACTAATTTCACTTTAGTCAGTCCAGAGTTTCGCATTCAATCAGAAAGACGCGCCACCAAATCCAAATGCCATGTTAGAGCTTTCCTCATTACTTCTTTGTTTTGTCTGTATTTGTCTAAAAAAGTAGGCTTGGCAGTCTTGTAAGAACAGCCAGTCAGATCTGAGGGAGGAATCAGGTTGAGTCGGATCAGTTATAAGCAGGGATGTTCTTGGCCACTAATTAACTGGTTGCTTGAATGGGAGAAAGTATCCCGAGATCTTGTTCATGAGTGAGGGGAGAGTGAGGAGCGGAGTTGGCAGTGATGCAGTCATGAGAGTAAAGCTGTCAATTTACCAGCTGATCTGCGCTCCGACACCTCACCTACGGTCACAAGCTGTGGGCAGTGACTGAAAGAGCGAGATCGGGAATCCAAGTGGCAGAAATGAACGTCCTCCAAAGGGTGTCTGGGCTCTCCTGTAGGAATAGGGTGGAGAACTCTGTCATTTAGGAAGAGATCAGAGTAGAGCCACTACTTCTCCACATCCAAAGGAACCAGTTGAGGTGGTTCAGACATCTGAAAAGGATGCCTCCTAGCTCCTGCTTCTACATGAGATGTTCTGGGCCCATCCTACCAGGAGGCGGCCATGGCGTAGACCCAGGACACGCTGCAGTGATTATATGTCTTGGCCAGCCTGGGAAACTCTTGATACCCCCCCCCCCAGAAGAACTGGAAGAAGTGGCCGAGGTGAAGGAGGTCTGGCCATGTCTGCTGAGACTGCGATCCCGTGACCCAGACAAGCGATTAAAAAAATAAAATTATTTTTTTAAAAATTGATAGATACACGGATGATTCGTTTATCTGACTAGCATTTCCACCGGCCCACTGCTATCAGCTACTCGACTGTCACCCACACCTTTACAGGTAGTTTCTCTCTTCCCTCACCCCAACCAGTTGAGGCAGATGGCTGTCCCTCCCTGAGCCTGGTTCTGCCAGAGGTCTCTTCCTGTTAAAAGGGAGTTTTTCCTTACCACAGTCGCCGAGTACTTGCTAATAGGGGATCACTGGATGGGTTTTCTCTCTAATACTGTAGGGTCTTTACCCTACAGTGTAAAGCACCTTGAGGTGACTTTTGATGTGAATTGGCGCTATATAAATTAAACTGAATTAGGGTTACTACCATACTGGGCTCAGCTACTACTACAACAAGGTATTTTCAGCCTCTTAACGGACTCAACTGCTACTGATATGCTTAAAGATACTTTTTGTACTTGTTCTCTGAAAATGAAACAACCTCAGGGTGGTATTTTGCCAGTGGGTGTGTTGAAATATTTTCAAATGTTTAAGTTTTGACATCTCTTTTTGGCTACCTCCCATTTCCTCAAAAGGCTCTGACTTTTCCCAGACTGCCATTGTATGAAGGAATGTGCTCTTTTACCCGATTAAATAAAGGTTATACTGACAAAAATGTTTCTCTCCTTTGACCATTCATCACCTATTCAATTTCTAACACATACAGCTTTAACGCTGATGGCTCTCACCACCTTGCTGGACTTAATTTATTGGCCTGAGCAGGACAATAAAGTTGAAGCCTACCTGTTTTTTGTTTTGAGATTTGGGTTTTAACGTTCATAAAAATGCACTGAGGCTGACCGACAAAAGTAACAAAGTTACTGTTCACCAATTTACCACATAGACAGTGGGTGTATTCTTCTTAAAAGATTTACAGAAAAATGGATTGAAGGCCAAAAAATGTTAGATTTATTCCATGTTTTCTGTACCCACAGTTGACTGAAGAAACCTTAATTCAAGCTCTTTTGAACCAGCAAAGTCGGCACATCTTGCAGGCACTGTACACATGTCAGAGTGTCTGGTAACAAATAATTAAGACTGAAGTGAGAAAATATGAAGCAAACCTCTAGAGCTAACCGCTTTCCTTCACAGGAAAGACATCCACAGCCATACCACACTGGAATGAGTTACAGTAAACAGCACTATATCTTACATGAGCAAGAAATATATACAAACACTGGTCAGCATGGAGCTTTACTGCATTTGGAATCACAACACGAAGCTGAAGAAGTTAAGACTGGCTGCAACACAAATAATAAAATAAAACCAGAACATAAATTTGGCTTTTTAATGTTTCAATATGAGAGAAAACAAAAATTTGGAATGCATTTAAAGCTTGAAAGCATGTGAAAAACTGTTGGCATTAGATATTTGGCCCATTAATGTGGAAAAAAGAGCTTTAGATAATACATAGATAAGAAAAGAGGATGGATATTCTCATAATAATGACTGTTATGTTAGTAAACTGCATGCAAACGGTGTATTGTTCCACAAATGATTTCTCCCAATTTTCATAGTAGGAGATCTTTCACCTCAATTGAACTCGACATGCATATTTCAAAATAAAGAAATAATGAACTGCCCATCGACTCTTTTAAATCACATAAATCTACCTGGGTTGCATCACCCATGTGTTTATATGTACAAAACGAAAGCAGAAACAAGGAGCAACCATATTTCGCCCAAACTCGAAGGTACCGCATGTTCCACTGAGGTGAAAACCAAAAGGGAGGTGGTGTCTTTAAAGGGTACCACATCGACATGCCAGGAGTTTAGAGAGAACTGGAGCATTCACAGTAACACCAACGTCAGGTGGCTTCATGTGCGTTAAAAACTAGACGCCGAGTACCAAACTTATTCTTTAGATGGTCTTATATCTGCATGCAAAGTTACTGAAGGCGATGTAAAATCTAACTACATTACATGCCCCTACAGAACACAGATCACTATGAAGTGCCCGACAGTGGAAAATGAGCCGTGGCTTCAGCAGACTGCTGCACCAGCTGTGTGCAAGTTAAGGATTCAGTGAAATTACAAACTTCAGGTATAAAACCAGGCGAGCGAGTTACAGTACATATTAAGCCCATTTTAACCCTGAATGATCACTGCTGACTAACGCTGTGATTTGATGTTTGATATTAGTCATAAATTATTCGTCTTTTTTAAGTACTTTAAGCTTTTTTTCAGAACCGTTGTCAAATATCCTTACTCTGTTTTTAATATACTTGGAATAAATATTGTTCTATATTAATCTGAGTAATGCTGAGTTCAGAGTACATGATATCAACCTTATTATGCTGTTGTGTGTTGTGTTGAGAGTTGAGCATGAAAGCGAAGCTGTCAATGTTTCAACCTCTCAGCTATGAACAACCGTAGACATGACAAAGCAAACTTGGAAGGATGTTTCTGGTGTAGCTTGGTGAAACCAAAAGCATTAATACAAAAAAAAGCCAGCGTCTATGACGATGTCATCTATAAAATGGTCCCTAAGTGTGCCCTTATCAGGCTTGATTCCCCTTTTCATTCAGCCATCCATTTTGCTACCGGTGCACCTTTTACCACCCACCACTGTAACCTTTACAAACTGGTGGGCTGGCCCTCCCTTTACACCCGGCGACTCCAGCACTGGCTTTTACTCATCTATAAGACTCTATCAGGAAAGACACCTCAATACCTCTCTAACCTTTAGCCAGTTATTTCATAACACTCTCCATTCCCAAGGTTCGTACTCTCTTTGGTCGGAATTCCTTTTGCGTTGACTCAGCAATTGGTTGGAATTCCCTCCAAAAATCTCTCAAATTGTCATCTCTTCCATCACTTTACATATTCAAGCAGAAGCTGAAGCAGACCCTAGTTGACCGCTGCCCTTGCTGACTGCCTTTCACTGATTTGACAGCATTAATCTAGGCTTTTTTTAATTAAATTTCTATTTAAACACTTGTGTTTATATTTGTGTATATATATTGTTTATTTGTCATCTTTCTTCCTGCTGGGGCGTCTTGCCAGGTCATCATTGTAAATGAGAATTTGTTCTCAATTGATTTTACCTGGTAAAATAAAGAAAGAAAAAAGTGTCACCAGCTACAGTTTCCCACGTGAAAGATGGAGGGCATGACTGACCGAGGAGCACAGTGTTGTCCGACAAAGGGGGTGGTTGTGGCTCAACAGGTAGAGCTCAGTTAGAGTAGTGCTAGATAAGTGCCAGTCCATTTACCATTTACCAAAGTAGCCACTGTAATAGACAAAAATATCATGTAGTCTGAACAAAGCATATTATTGAGCTGACCTCTGTCCAAATTTCTAGATATTTCTCCATGTTCTCTTTAACTACATGAAGTAATGCTACTTTTCCCCCTTTTGTGGGTATTTGGGATGCACTGATCTTGTTCGGATAAAATTTCTGGATTTATTGATGGACAAAAATCTATCAAGTCTGACCGAAGCATATGCAGTGAGCTCAGAGGCCTTGAAAGTGCAGTTAGGAAACAAAGGACAAATAAAATGGTTGCGTCTGCTTGGCTCATTAACTGTAGTGAATGTGGCACCATTAGAAAGATGGAATTTTACACTGCGAGGACAATGTTTGGACCAGACTACATCTCTAAATGCTATCACTATCGGTAAGGTCGGACAAGAGCACAGGTGTGACTTTCTTTTTACGAACAGAAATATGTAACTTGAGGTTTTGAGGTTGGCAGAGTTTCTTTGATCTTTATTGATGTTGCTGTTTGTATAGTTTGTGACCTCATTGGTCAGTAAAAGCACCAAAGTTACCACAGACGTGATCAATGAATGACAAGGCGATGTCAGACAAATGTGTCCCATCATAAAGCTGGTTCACATAATACAGTATGACTCATTATTATAAATATTTACTTGGTAAAGTCTTCCTCTTCTTGAACGATCCCCTGGATGAAATGATTTATGCACCTGTGTTTAAAATCTTGTTTACTTTCACAAGGAGGGATTGCTGAGTTGGTGCAACAGCCTGCTAAACCTTTTCAGGGGGCACAAAATTTAAAGAACAAAAATGGAAAAAAAAAAATTACACTTTTAATGATAACTGAAGGCTCTCTTATTTTTACATGTATCCCTGTTTTGGAGATCAATTTCAACACTGATGTGATGGAGTAGTGTCGTGTCAACTCGAGTGTTTTCATTTTTTGTTTTTACAACAAAGCACATGGAGACGTCACTTTATCATATAATAGCATCATGCTTTCAGAGGACAAAAAATGAAAGGAGAGAGAGAGAGAGAGAGAGAGAAAGAGAGAGAGAGACTGCACCACTTGTGTCCCTGTTGAGATATCCCCACCCTTCCCAAGAGCAGCTGATAGAGAGGTCTCATATTTTACGGTGTTTTGTTTACTTTTTGGTCCCCGGTTCCTCTTCAGTTTTTACGAATGTCAGCATAGACCACGGGCTCCATCTTATGGAAGGAGTTTTTGCTGCCTGAGTGATCCAACTGGGCGTATATCACCGGGCCCTGGAGCAGAAAGTAGAAAAGAGACGCCATAAGAAAGAGACAAATAACTCCAGATAAATCACAGTCAGAAATGCTGATAGAAATCGGACAGTTTTACACCTGTAAATGGGTTTACTCACATGGGTAATGTTAAAGGGGTCCAAAAATAGCAATTTATTTGTGTCTATGTGTTTTTAGTGGACCTTCTGAAGGGGAGATTTGTTCAGTTGTTAAAAAGCTTCTTATAATTCGACTGAATTTGCGATTAGCCGCCAAGATGTAAAGGCAAAACATGCACACAGTTAAAAAGGGTGAGATAATTAGTCCATATCTGGACCACTGTTGAGTAGTTATTTTGATAATGATTTATAAAGTTGTGAAAAAAACTAAGTACACCCAATGACAATAGCTCGCAAAACCACTTTTAGCAGGGGTTACTTAAAGTAATGGTTTTCTGTATGACTTTATCCGTCTCTCATGTCATTGTAGAGGAATTCTGGTCCGCTCTGCTTTGTCATGTTGCGTCAGTTCACTAAAGTTTGAGGGCACTTGTTTATGCACAGCTCTCTTAAGGTCCCACCACAGCATTTCAATCCGGTTGAAGTCTGAACTTTGACTGGGCCACTGCAACACTATGATTCTTTTCTTTTTCCTTCCATTCTGTTGTAGCTCTTCTGGTGTTCTTGGGATCACTGTCCTATTGCATGCCCAAAGTTTTAGGTATGAGACAGACAGCCTCACATTTTGACTCTAGAATACACAGGACTGCAAGCTGCCCAGGTCCTGCGGCTGCTTTAACATTTAACATGTAAACTGAGAGTCTGAGATATAGCTGTTAGATTTTTTTTTTTGTTTTGCAGTTTCTCTGAGCATTGTACAGTCTGACCTTGGAGTGAATCTCCCAGGACGTCTACTACTGGGAAGATTTTTGCATTATGATAACACACACCTGAATGCTGCAAACCAGGAAACTGGCAAAACTTCTGTTTTTATTGAGGTGCTCACACTGGTTGATGATCAGTTAATCAGTTGATAAGAAGCATTTGACTGTTACTTACCCTCTTAAATCCTATGAAAGCAGTAAGGGTGTACTTAGTTTTTCACAGAACTGCACAGAGTACTGTAAAAACATAGATTTTCATAACTGTGTGTGTTACGGAGACCCTGAAAGGCCTTTCACATATATTTATAGATTCCCTTTTATCCACATTAACAGCTTGTTAGTTGGTCTAATTCAGTTTCAAAAATAATAAAATTTATTGCCATTTAAGTTACAGATACTGATATAATCTGACACTGAATGTAGCTCACATCTGTTTCAGCTTCACTGTCACAATGACAGATACAGAAAACTTTTCCCACCTCATATCCCACCACCTGTTGTGGTATGAGGTGTCAGTTATTAGTTGTTATTAAACTTCTTGCATAATGTTTAGAGTTTGATCTGATGAGCTCTACTTTTATGTTGTGAGCAATTTTGTTTTATTTATTCTTATTGAGCAAGGTTGTTTTTCTTGTTTTGGATGCTGTGACACAACAATTTCCCAACTCCTGGGATCAATTCAGTATATCTTATCATGCTTAATGCTCATTTTAAAAGCATAATCTCTGACAGGACATCAGATGGTTGTAAGCACTTTCTCTGTAAAGTTAACATGTACATACTGTGGCTATTATTCAGAATTTGGCTGCTGTTGTGGTTAAGTCTTCTATGCTATGATTATATAGGGAGGTTATCAAATGAGCCTGCTCCTATTCTTTAAGAGAGAGACCAATACACCAAAATGCAGCAGAACCACCTCTCCACACAGACAATGTAGTCAGTGTTAAAAGAGCTAGAAGTGTGACAGCTGTATCATCCAATGGATGCAGTCATAATTACAGCGACAGCGTCTCTCTAGGAGAAAGCTAGTGAACCAGCTCCTCTGTCTCTCTTTCTAAATATAACTGGTGCAGACTGGTGCCCGTGCAATCACGAGAAGGATACGTCTACTACACAATACACGAGACTGTATCATAACACAGCTCAGCCTTTCTTCACGGGTCAAGGGAAAAGCAAATGTTATTGTGAGGTAATACAATGTATTGTGAATTCAACCAAACCAGGCTTATTTATTTTATATTGTTCACTTGGAATAGTGTACTGCCTTATGCTTTATAAAACATTATGTAAATGTTAATTTTAAAACAAAAATTATAATTACTGATCCTTTTAGTAAACTGAATATTTTTGATGCGGGGCTGAGCTTTTGGTGGGATGAAGTAAACATTATTTGGACCTTAAAGAAATTTGAAAATCTGCATTTTGTTGCCTCTCTTCTTCTTCTTGGGTCAGTGGATCATCTGCCCCATTCCACCTGCCTCCCTCTCATTCCCACATGTACTCTGTGTCTTGCTTCTACTACCTTTCATTCCTATTCTCTCCAGTTCATATATTCACCTCTCCAGGCTCGCTTCTACCTGTTCTCTACTCTCACTACAGATCACAATGTCGTCTGTGGGCATCATAGTTCAGGGAGAGTCTTGCCTGACCTCTGAATTATTACTGAAGTAAATAATTTGAAGGGAGAGTACTCATTTTCAGTTAAAAAAGGAAACACTGCTGTGGTGTAAGAAGAGAGGCACACAGGATTCCTACACAGATAACCCCGTCTTAAGCTCATAAAGTTGTCTGTAACCACTCATTACTTCCTCAGTTTTAAGAAAATAATTTACACTCCAAAAAAAAGCATATTCAAAAATGTGAAATTTGGTCCTTTTTTTGTTATGTGATAGTAAAATATTTTTCTTGGTTTTCTTTTTTGACAGTAAAGTGAATGTTTTTGGTTGGACAAAGCAGACTTCATCTTGGACCTCAAGGTAAAATTAAAAGTTGAAATAAAGAGGTTTTTCTAAACTATGTCTGGATAAAAAAAAAAAAACCTAACAAGACCCTTTGCCGGTAAAATGGAAGCAGCCAGTGGATTTCTTTTTTTTTTTGGTCCCCCAGCTCCTACCTGTAGCGGACCCGAGGGACTGGTAGACCTGGAGCCCTCCAGTCTGGACTCCACCTTCTTTCGTGGCTGCGGAGCCTGAGAGCTCACACTTTCCAAGGGCGTACATCTAGTTTAGGTGTTATGGTGTCGAGCAATCATTGGTGCACAGTCAAAGTGAGACAGACACAATCAATGGGACAACACAAAAATAAAACAATGAGAGATGAGTACATGAGACACTGCAGCTGACTAGAGGTGCACTGATTGGATTTAGATGGTATTAGATTTTTGGCCAATCAGCTCTGTGAGCAAGTTTGTCACAGAATAAAATTAAATAAAGACATTTTTATGATAGTTTGATTCTTTAGCACAATGTAAAATGGAGAAATGTCAAAATTTTAAATCTATTTTACTAATTTAAGTTAAATCTTGTGTTTTTACAGTGAATCTACATTGCAGTGTTGTACACCAATCTTCTAGATTTTCCATGCATGTAACAGTTTAGCTGTTGCTTTTATTTATGAAAGACAAGTATTCAAGCTTGTTGTGGGTTCTGGATTGTTTTTTGACTGTTTTTAAAGAAAATCAGAAGAATTTTGGTGAAAGATTATTTTTCAAATAGGAGAAATCTTAACTTGAAAACAGGGATTAGAAGTTCATCTGTAATGCATTCGTGATAAATCCTCACGATGAACATGCAAAGGCTCTACGTACACAACTACCATTTGTTCCTATTGTCTTAGCCTTAGTCTTATCTTTTGAAAAACAGCACAATCTGAGTATTTTCTCATAAGAAAAAAAAAGATATTTCAAGCTAAATTAATTGACAGATCTGAAGATTTGTGTTATGTTTTTAAGGCTGGGTTGAGTTTTTTGGTCAATGAAACAGATTAATTTTTCAGCTAATTAAAACTGAGTTCAAGCAAACTGAAGGTGTCGTTTTGGGGGATTAGAAAACTGTACACAGACTTACCAACTTACCATACGTTTTGCACTATAACTAGCAAGATTACTGAATATGCTATAGCTTTTATATGGCAACAAATGAAAGCAGCATTTCAGTTGCTTTGGTATACAGACCAGAGGGGTGTGCTACAAATACAGATTAATAGGTTAGTGAGCTATGCTGAGCTTAAAGTCTGAGTTTTCAGTTCAGCAGAGGTGGCTGGATGAATTTCTGGGGTAAGTTAAGCTGATCACATAACCTGTTCAGTAGCATTTTATGTTTAGTGTTTTGATTTAAAGATCAGCTGGAAGCACCATGTTTTCACCAATTATTTTATTCATAGCAATCTTTATGAGCAATATAGATTCTCTGCTGAAGTGACATCTTAATCTAATCAGTCACGTCTCAGTAATACCAGTAACTGAAGCCTGCCTAAAAAGTAACAGCAGCCACACCGTATGCGTGGCATTGTCACAGGAATTCCCACACATTTAGCTAGTGATGCAGCAAATGTGGAAATGTTTATGTGTTTGGTTTGAATGTGCTGCCAAGTCGCTTTTGCAATGATGGAGTTGTAGCTACTAGAGCTCAGATTAAGAGACTGATCGTTTACATCTGTAGTCTGTTTATCACCGACAATATGCATTCAATAAAATTAAATTAACTTTGATCTAATGAAAACCTAAAGTGATTTCCACATCTCACTTCAAAAATTGATTCTGTTCATCTGGACACAAAGTTTTCCATAGGAGAAACGTTTCATCACTCATCCAAGTGACTTCTTCAGTCTCAACTGACTGCAGGACTCTCCAACCTTATAAATGTAAATTCTCATAACCATAGATCAAACAACCACAGATCAAGGCGCCACT
The DNA here is from genome assembly GCA_015106775.1 of Etroplus canarensis. Taxonomy (NCBI): domain Eukaryota; kingdom Metazoa; phylum Chordata; class Actinopteri; order Cichliformes; family Cichlidae; genus Etroplus; species Etroplus canarensis. Next base: position 20,968 of record VUQH01009291.1, read on the forward strand.
GATCAAGGGCCACCGATCCAAGGCCACGAGTACCATTCACAGAGAGCTGGGTAATGGCTGCAATCACAGCATTGCAAGATGGCGAAAGGAGACTGAATCTCACGTGGTTGCTGTAATCAGCCATCTTACGTGCCGTTTGTTCATACTGACGTACAAGCTTTAGGCAATCCTTGCCAAAGTGGTTTAA
>VUQH01009294.1:7023-20245 GCA_015106775.1 Etroplus canarensis
AAATCAAAAAAAAATTTTTTTTTTTTTTTTTTTAAAAAGCCAAGATGAAATCACTCTGGATTTTACCATAGGTGTAGCAGTGCTTATTAAAGAAAAGGAGGTTTTAGGCAATGACTTGCTGTGAGATCCTGTCAAGGAAGTTACAACAAGCTGCTGCATTTGCTGTCAAAGGTTAAGGCTCAGCAGCGTCAGTAGGTGGCTGAATACATTCTCAGTGCAGGTCAGGAGGAGGGCACCACACCAAGACAATGAACAGGTAATCACAGCCAGATATTGATGGAGTGGAGAAAAGTGTAACTGATTTTAAAATAGCGCGCAGTTCATTATTATGATTACACCGCATTTCCAGCATATACTTCTGTTGGAGGTCTAAAGAGGACAGGATTGTGTTCCCTTACAGGAAAGGTGGCTGTGTATTGAGTTTAGGTGGGGCTTCCCCCTGCTACATGCCTGCTTCAAAGCCAAAGGAAGGACTGATTCTGCTTCTGGTTTAATTATGAACAGAACTACAACAACTGTCATTTTTTCCCCACTTTCGACTGATTTAAAAAACAAAACAAAACTGTACTTTTCACTGCAGTTGTGGTCTGAGACGTTTACGTTCAGATGATTCGCGATCATAACAGAATAATTACTAATAATATGTGTCCAGCCGTGCCTCTATTGGCCCCTTAGGGTGAAGGCAAACTCACCAGCAGGGTTCCCAAGTTTAGTGCGGACTGTGGATCTCTTATTAGGGACTCCAGCGTCTTCAGCCGGCTTTCCAGTCTGCTCTCCGCTCCCAGCATGATCACAATAAAGTGTATCCAGTTCAAATGACAGGGGAAAAAAAACCAGTAAAAACACCTGTGCGCCAGCTGCTTTGTCCCGGCGGTCACAGGCCGGCGGTAGAGCCGCACTCCGCTCCTGCCCGGCTCAGCTCCTCATGCCAGATCCTGCGTAAACTGCGGGCTTGAGTTGTAAGGTTAATTATTGATTTGCTGCCAAAAACAAACAGTCTCACCCCCTCTTCATTAGTATCTCACACCAAAAAAAAAAAGTGCAAGCGAGGCAGGGTGAGAGGGAGGTAAACAGCTCCTTCAGGTGATCTCCGCCTACTATCAGGCACACAGGTAAAACTAAATCTGTCGACCCAACGTGCTCGACCTGTAGAACAAACCGCAGTCAAGTTACACAGCACACACACACAGCAACGACTTCCGGATACTACTGTCAACATAAAAGTTTAGAGGACGCGCTGGGTGGGGGGAAAGTTTAAGCAAATAAATGAATGCGTGAGGCTAAAATAGCAGCAGATTAAACAGGTGTGGGGAAAAGTGGACAAGCAAACAAACAAACTGAACAGGCTAAATAAAATCTCAAACATATTGAACAATATTCTATTTAAATGCATTTTTTCTATACAAGCAAGGAAACAACAGCCAAAAAGATATTTTCTCAAAATGAAATAGAAAATTTTTATCTTGCCAGTTTAAATGGACTTTATTTTTAGTGTTAATTTGATTTATTTTCAAGTATATATAATATAATTATTCATTTGTCCAGATTAAAATCTTCTTCTTCTTCTTCTTCTCACCATCCTGCTCTGCATGACCTTTTCACTACATCCAAGTATCCTCTCTGTAGTTTTCCTCTTTTTATCCTACCCCGCACCTCTACCTTCAGCATCCTTTGTCCAATATGTCCACTATCCCTCCCTTGCACATGTCCAGACCGTCTCAGCCTTGCTTCTCTAATTTCTTCTCTAAACTGCTGAACCTGAGCTGTCCCTCTGATGTACTTGTTTCTGATGTGCTTGTTTCTTATCCTGGCCAAACTAGCCAAACTGGCCTTACCATCTCACAAACTTTCCCTTTCACTTTTGCTGCTATCCTTCTGACACTCATCTCCAGGTGAAAGTCTTATAGAGATTAAAACATAAATAAAAATTTTTAAAAATCGTTTCGTCGAGACCTGAACAAGAGGGCAGCAGAGACTGAAACAAATATAAACATAAACACATAAACAAAGACAACTGGCACACAGTAAAAGTGAGTGAACACAACATCAGGATCATATCAGGAACAACAGCAACTTTAGGAGCAGTCATGTTGACCAAGTGAACTATTTTCCCAATCCTTTAATGTAGACTTTAACTCTGCCATACAAACCAGTTCTGACAACTTCAGGTCCTCCTGAAAATCATTTGTCGAAAAAGCCATAATTATTTTCTGACTTTGGGCACAGACATTTATCTATCTAAATATCTAACCTCTTTACATACTGGTTAGGTGAATTCATCAAGAGAAGCTCAACACTCCAATAAAGGTTAAAAAGTTGCAGAAAAGTGTTTTCTCACTTGGAGTGGGAGAAAGAGAGAGCTTGGACACAAGCTTTTCAATGTATAATATACTTATATGTTGTGACTATTTCCATTTGATTTTAGTGCCTTCAGGTTTTGATCTTATGAAAATTAGACCACTTTGACATTTGAAAATAATGAACTTAATGAACTAGATGAACTTGGATTTGTCTAATTTAACATCAACTTAAGCTGAATTAAAGGAGACTGAACAATATCAAGGCAGACTGCAAAAGTTTAAAGCTTTGTGCTACTGAAGGGGATGAACAATGGATAACTGGGTTATCGGCATAAAAACAGAATTCAGCATTTGAGAAATTATCACAAAGGTTATTTCTATACACAGAGAAGAGCAGTGGCCCAAATATAAAGCCCTGGGGAACTCCTTTGGAATGGAGAAAGACCCAGCAAAGTGGACACCCTGTGTTCCAGCTGACAAGTAATTTGAAAACTGTCTTACAGCATGCCCAGATGAGGCAGTGTTATATAATCTGTTTACCAAGGTGGTATGGTCCACTGTGTCAGCAGTCTTTGAGAAATCAATCAAAAGAGCAGCAGGGTATTTATTGCAGTCCAGTGAGGCAGTAATGCTAAGCACTGGATTACCTTGGCGTTCTTGTTTGAAATTAAATTAGCAATTATTAAGTAATTAGAAAGATAATTAGAATAATAAAATAATAAAGCTATTCTGCCTTTTCCTTAAAAATATTCTAATTGGTGAGGTTTAATAATGCTTTTATTTTATGGACTTGTCCCTTATCCGGTTTGTGCTGCCTAATTACAGATGACTTTTCACGGATAACTCTTAACTCACGAGCCCTGTTATATTATTTTGAAAACTTCCATCCAGCAGTTTTGATCTCTTAACTTGAAGGCCTGGAAGTTACCCTCAAGCTGAAATACCACTACCCTCCTAAAAGCGCCCAGTCACTGCTCCCTGCAGGCTTTGACGAAGCCAGAATTCCTGCTGTCTTATCTCATTCATCTGTTTTACTGTCACTGCAAATTAGCATATATTTCAGGAATGCTGATGCCCTGCCTTTCAGACAGGCTGGCACTAAAAATAGAAAGTTTCTGGGACCATAGCGTGTCAACAGGCCTTATCTACAACTTTAATCTGTATAATGAGTTTGTTAATCACAAAGCTAATATCCAAATTCATACAAGTGCCCCACAGCAAAATATTAGTGCACAGGTAAATAAAAAAAGACACATTTTAAGTAGAATAAAAGCATGGCAGAGATTTATTTGCTCTTAGAATAACTTTTATTCATTTTACTTTACAAAGAGGTCTTCACCAAAGCTCTTAGTTACTTAATCTTTATTCAAATACAAACAATTCATGTCACATAGTGAGTTTGACAGGGAAGGTTAAAAATGCATGTCAGCAACAAGCATACGCAACAAAACTTGTGGTATAACAGGGTTTTTGTCAAAACCTTGAAGTGACACACATACTGTGTAAGGTGAGTAAAGGTATTGATTAAACATATGGCATCATAACATAACACAATCTACTTTTTGGCCTCTGCCATCTGAGAAGATCACTTGTTGACACTGCAGCTATTTGTATGAGGTGATGTCATCACTAGGTCATACAGGCTGTTGACAAAGGCCCCTTACCAGCTGAAGGTGACACTTACTTAAAAGCATGATCTGTGGTGATGAAGTGGGTTGGAATGAGTGGGGAGACAGTGAAATGTGTTACGACTGTAGGCACACACATATAGACGCATGCACATATACACACCCACAAACTGATAGGCAACTGATTTTGGAATGATGGCAGGGGTGGGTCACATCAGGAGGTATTCTAGGATCAAGCAGCTCATGATGACTTCTTATCTCAGGGAACTGCTGAAATCTTCACCAAGAAGAGGGTTTAAACTGCAACTTACTGTGGCACTGCTGTAAGTGTTAAATGGCAATATTTGAATTTAAATAATGACAAGATGTGAAGGAAAAGCTGTCATATCAGTCATGTCAGTCTGATGGCACTGAGTGAAGCTTTCTGAAGAGATTGCATGGGTTTCAGTAGATTGCTTGTTGGCCTCCTGGTGCTTTCTTGTCAGGTGCAAAATTACACAGGCAAACACTGCCCTCTAGTGTTGGTACAGCATATAAACATAGACAAGGGGTGTTAAAGAGCTTAGGCACTCACAAAATCATCAAAGGAAAAAAAAAAGAAGAAATAAAGCATTTTCTGTGAAAAACTACAGATGCATCATCCATAAGTTAATATAACATCAAATAGTATCTGTGTAGACTAGAAAACTGAAATCTTACAAAGGAACAAGTGTTGACAAGCTGCTAACTGATCTAGCTGGATCAAATCTCAATAGGTATCCCCAACAGTGGGAACTGTAATACTGATTGCTGTATACTACAGCATTTGATGCTTTTAAGTATAATACCACATTTGGTAATATTACAAGTTTTTTTTTCAGAATTGTCTGATAACAGCCAATAACATGTTGAGGAAAATCAGAATTAGGATCACTTAAACATCACATCTCATGAATGTTCAGGATAAACATGCATGGCATTCAGTACTGAAAGTGAACTGAACTCTGATTTGGTAGACCAGATCAATACTGAGTGAGGATCTGTAAATCGCATATTTAAGTACCAGCGTCATCAAGACGACTAAAGTGTTTACAGACCATCTCAGCTACCATGTATCAGTGGGTGTACCCTCATATAAATTCTGTTTTACATTGTTTTAGAGGAGGGAGAGGAAACTGTCCTCTGGGATTGTTAGGCTGCTCCATCATCTCTCCTAACAGACGGGCCTGACTCTCTTTACACAGGGAGTAAACTGTCCAGGGATAAAGTCTTAATCTCAGCAGACTGTCTCTCTTCAGCAGACTGTCTCTCTTCCCTTCGAGGAAGTGAGCAGAGTAGGGAATCATAGGCAATCAGCTGTGAGGGAGAAAACCTCAGAACTGGTGTGTGTGTAGTGTGTACCGTATTTAGATTGGGCAGAAAGGTGGAGAAGAGAAGGGTATACTATATTCCTGGCTGTCGGTCAAAAAAATAAAAAAGCTGCTGAAGTCTGAGCCCCCGTCGGCCAGGTAACCCAAAACCTGGAGTGGGGAGTCAGCGTGGGATATGGGGAGAGGAACAATGCGGCTCTTTGTGCAAGCTGGGCAGAGAAAACAAACCGTTTCCCCTGGAAAGAGATCGTGTTCAGGCTCCATCTGAGAAGACCACACAAGGCTGATCAGAGCCCTGTCTGCTGTGAGGAGGAGGAGGAGCTCATCTGGGCAGCTGCACTGACTCATGCACACATACACACTTTAGGGCAATGTCAGACAGGAAGAAGATCTGAGATGCTCCTTTTCAAGCCCTCACTGAACACAATATAACAGACACGAGCCAGCGACAGTCTTTGGTCCAAGACAAAATGTGTGACTGTGTTGTGTTCTTCCCCCATGTTGACTTGTGATGATCTGGCCATCTGGACTGCTTCCTGGGTTGGCACCCTGCTGGTCTACAGGCAGAGCAACACTCGGGTGGGCTGAAGGTGGCTAGAGGGTGTTAGCACTGGTTTTGTCCACAAGAGGGCGTGGCACTGAATCTGGCACTGCCATACAGTGTTAAACAGGGACTCTGTTTATTAGATGGAAAGGTAGGAGTGCAAAAAAAATCAGAAAGAAGGAAAAATAAAGAAAGAGAGAGTAAGTTGTGAAATGTTACAAATTCTGATTCTATGTTATTTCCATTTCTACCATATCTTATATCAACCTCTCCTGCTCTGGACACTCATTCCTTAATCTGCCCTTTCTACATAAACACTGAGAATGAGGCTTTTAGTCATGTCAACACTCAGATAACTGTTGCATAGGCTACAATCAAACTAAGAACATCTGGCCTCTTTTCTCTCTCACACACTTAACACAGGCTTTCATTCAAACACACATATTAAACACAAACAGGCACACACACACATGTAAGGGCCAAACCAGGGTTCTGTACTCCCTCTGTCCCATTGCGTTTTAGTTTCAAACACTCAGCGAATACCCATGTGGTAGGATCGGATTACATGGGGCTATAAAATATCCCAAATAAAGGCAAGGAAAACTGAGACGAAAAAACTGGCTGTTTCCTGAGGTGAAATCCTCCAGTTGGCTGCTGACTCTGTCAGTGTGGGAGATTTTTTAAAAGACTTTTAGCAGTAGAGACAATAGAACAGGACAGCAATGTTTAGCTCAGAGCACAGAGGTGGCAAGCTAAAGTCATTCACATACGACAGCCAGCTCCCATTACACACAACGCAAGGCCATAAATCCTTCTGCACAGCACAAGCAGCACTCTGTGATTTCATATGTATTGGTTACTAAGGCAATGAATAGAGCCACAACAAATGACAAAGAGTAAAGTGGGAACTCATTTAATGAAAGGAAATCTTGTTGTGCTTCAACACAAAACATCTGGGGTATGAGATAAAGGTTTATGTTGGGCATCCTCTATCAACAGCTATCATTTTTAAACATAATTATGAAGGTGACCCCTGGCCTTCTGAGGCTTGGAGTGCAATATGGAGAGAAAAGCAGGCCAGGTGAAATATAAACCATCTCTGTAATGTCAGCGGATTAATCTCAGGACATACAGTAAAATGGTAATATGATCTTGTTATGATGAGATACCAGCTGGTGAGGAAGATGGCTGGGGTTACAGCTCCCTTGGACTACTAAGTGAAATTAAGAGGGCCTTTGATTGGTCCAAAGTATGGAGGCTTTCCTGCTGCATTCTAACAACAACATCTGGTTGGCAGAAGATAGCAGTGCTAAGTGAAGAAAAGGGAAAGGATTGAAAAGGGAGAGGGAGAAGTTCACTTATACATATGAGAGCTACGAGCCAAAGCCAGAACAGGGTGTCATTATGACATGTGTAAAAGGATCATGCTGGTTCTGCCCCTGTGTTTTCCTAATGAAGCCCCAGAGCTCTATCACAGCTGAAGACTGGCTCTCATATTTATTGTGCCTTTTAGTCTGCCTGACAATCACCTCTGTCTCTACAACACCTCAGAAACATGTCTGTACTGCCTCACAGTTCATACTGAAAAGAGTAAGAGTGTGACTTTATGGGCACACAGAGAACTGATCTGTCTCTTTGCCTCAATGTCATTTTTGGACATGCTAACCCACAACCTCAAGGTCACATTTTTGATTCACCAGCTGCTATTTATCTCTGTCCAATACAACGAACCTACTACTTTCTCACACTTTAATTTTCTCCATCTATCTTAAACACACATACGCTCACATATCTTGGCAAATATGAGCCTAAACAGGCTGCGATGCAAACAAAGCATTGTGACTGTCAGGCTGTGGTGAAGTGATCACCTTTCAAAGTGACTCTCACTGTCTGTACCCTCCACCTCCTTCCCCTGCTGTAACCTTAGAGTACTGGGGAGTGCCAGGTTACTGGGATTCTCTCTCTTTGGCGCCATGCTGTTTAGTGACCATGCGCATGCTGTTAGACCTGTGATTAAGCTTGCGCTATGTGTGTGCAAATGTGTGTGTGCACACACATTTTCCAATCCCTGGTTAAATGGTATTTAAAAATAATTGCTGGTTTTTATTTTAACCAATGTGGAATACCACAGAATCTTTAATGCAAATACAGTTGGTGTCAACTTGGTATACTAGCAAGTTTAAGATCTGGTCCTTCTTACAATGTGCAACTCAGTAATACCTGATATAAAAAAGCAGTTGAAAGCATTACTATCAATATTTTTCCTCACATTATATCCAAATCGCTTACCTCCATCCTCTATTTATTCTGATCTCGGATTCGTAGGCATCTCCTCTTCAGAGCTGGCTCCATGTCTCCTGCGCTGGGCACATTAGCAGGGCTTCGCAGGCTACCCTTGTCCCTGAGTTTGGGCAAGAGCAGTGGGCCAGTGGTCCCACCTGTCTTTGGCGCTGTGGGAAGGGCATAGGCATGGTCCTCATCAGGGACATGGGAGTCCTCTCCTATGTCCCGGACTACTGTTAAGGGCTCTTCTGACAGATTAACTGGGCCCTCAACCCGCACTGGGCTAACAGCAGAACACTTGTTCTCTTTGATAGCTTCCAGCTCACTAAATGCAGGGTCAGGGGGTGGTGCTGGTAGTCTCTGGGATCGGGAGGAGTCCAGACTGGCAGTCATGGATGAAGAGGACATCCCATTTTGATCATGGTCCTGAGATTTTTGGGCAGAGGATATGGCATCATGTGGATGGCCATCCCCCATGGGGCTGGCTGGGGTGCAGGAAGGTGGAGTGTGGGAGTCGTGGTGCTGGTAGACAGTGTCGTGTGAGGGTGACTGTGATAGAGGAGGGGTGGGTCTGATGACATCATGAATCCCTGATCTGTTGACCTGCCCAGCCCCTGACTCACCCAGGCCTGATAGGTCCACTGCTCCATTGGCACTGGGCTCGAGCTTCACTTGAGTCCTTTGCAGAACCCTTTGGATGACTTGTCGCTCCGTCTGCTGCTGCTTATAGTCAGCCAGCCCCTCTGCCCCAAGGGCTGAGCTGGGAGATTCATTGTACTGGGCTCTAGGGGAGGATGTTCCACTTTGGGGTGTGGATGCTGGGGATAGAAATGACCTCTCTGATTTAACCCAATCTGTGTCCCTTGTGTTTGGGTCACTTGGTGAGGAGAGACTTTGAAGCAAAGTTCCACCCAATTTGTTGGCTAGCAATCTGCTGTCTGCCTCAGAGATCTCTGGAGAAGATTGCCTGGGAGCCCTGGACTGACCCCTGTCCACCCCCTCTGGCACAGGCTGGATAACACCGCTGTGACTTGGAGTTTCTAGGGATGCTTTAGGAGGGACTGGAATGGGGATAGGTATTGGTATGGGGACAGGTAGTGGAACAATGATGGGATAAGGCACCAGGACAGTGGGCTGGGGCAAAAGAGGGCTAAAAGATGGAATACCAAAGTTCATCATGGGAGGCACTGGGACAGGACCTCTTGGCATTATGTTCAGAGGAGGGGAGTGCAAGCCAGGAAAGTAAGCTCCTGGGAAGGGGTGTATCAGTCCAGGGGGATTCATGGAAGAAGAGGTAGGGGGCTGTAGGTGAGGAGAGTGTGGAGGTCTGTGGATAGGGCTGGAAGGGGGGGCTGGATGTCGGGGAGGAGTGGCAAGAGGGCTTTTCAGGCCCTGAGCATGAAGAGGAGGCCTGATGAAGGGTATGGGGATTTGAGGTACTGGCTTTTGCTCGAGAGGGGGACGAGGAAGAGGTGGGGGAGGAAGGGGAGCAGGGTGGGGTGACATGTCCATAGTAGGTGGAGGTGGAGGAGGCTGGATAGATCTCTCCAGGGTCCTCAGCCCAGAGATGGATACTTTGGAAGTAGAAGAGGATGCTTCTGAGGGAGAGATGGAGGTGGACTCTGCTAATCCATGGATTAGTGTAGGCCCTTTAGGAGAGAGGTTTCTATTACGGGCTTCCCCTGCACTGTTGTTGCTGTTCCAAGACTCAGGAGTGAGTAGCTTTTGCCCAGCCACACTGCTCTCTATCCTCCCCTCCTGACTGGCTCTGTTTGGGCTGGAACTGGTGCTGGTGAGAGCTGCACGGGCTTCCCGGTAGAAAACGTCCATCTTGTACTGGTTCAGACACTTCGTGCTGCAAAACTGGAGTCGCTCCTCACCAGATCCAAAGTCCAGGTATTCTTTAGTGTGACGAACGTGCTTGCACCAGTCACATACCTGTGGCACAGGGGAGAGAGACTGTGGGGGGTCATTGGAGTGACAGAATCTAGCTGAAAGCAGATCTTTATACAGAAACAGAAGATTTTCCCAATAATCCTGCATGTTAAAACCTTGTAATTTCACAGCATATCTATATTACATCATAAAACAATAGATGCATTGATAGTGTGATCTTACTCTGACATTGGTGTTTATCTTCAACACCAGTCTGGGCGAGTCCTCTGTATGGGGGTGCTGAGGGGATCTCTCACTATGAAGATCTTCATCTCTGGCCTGACAGGGGAAAACCACAGTGTGACAAACATGACATGAACTACTGTGAGGCAGTCTTCAGACCAGAGTTCATCTACAAATACTACACTGGAATCATTCTGTGGTTGCTGGTTTTCAAATTTGAGCTTCTTACATAATATAGTTTTAAATAAATTGCCTTGTCATGAAGGATGGCAGGAGTTTGAACTTCACATGAGCACAAAGCCCTATGGGTCAAAACAACAAAGGGAAAACTGTTGTGAAAGAGATACAATTTTACAACTAAGTGGGGAAATAGCGGCAGGTGATGTATTGTCATTTTATTAATGGCTCTGCCAGTATTAATATAGGAAATTCCTCTTGATTCCTGTAAGCAGATCCAGTGTGGATCTGAGTGCTCCCCCATCTCTGTGACCCATTGAGTCGTGTTGAGTTACGAAACATGAGGCAGCTGAAGGTAAGGTATGCACTGAAAGTGGACACCTCGCCCCAGGCCTCCTGGCCTTCCTCTCAGACAAGCAGCAACAAGCCAACAGAAATGCTTTTCTCCCCGCCTACGAAAAACTAGAGGGCTTGTTGCACGCAGTCAGGTTAGCCCTCCTTTGTGTCTCTGTTGTTGTGTGAATAACCTACAACACTATAACCAACACTAAGGGTGAAAGCTGATATAGAGCTTTGTCACCCCACACCTCTAAAGATGGTATATCCGTGTTGTAATGGATGGGGAAAAATCATGGCAAGTGCATCAGAGTGGCTCTCTGCAGCTTTCCTGTCCTCCGGACCAAAGCCACTTAATGGCTGGCCCCGTCTCCATTAACATGAAACTGATACTAAGTGTCCCCTACAAACTTTGAACCCCCCCTTCACTCCTGAAGTAACGCAACCATACTAAATAGGAATTGTGTTCTTAGAGATCCACTCTTTTTAAATTTCTGTAAATTAATCTATCAGTAATGACCTCACCAGATCAGGAGTATCTGTTTCTGACAGTCTGTATACCTGCCAGAAACCAGATGATGCCCACTCCCTTGGTATGATGAGAGGTGACAAGGCTAAGGCAAGTTGTGCATAAAGAGTACCCACATTTGTTTATGCATGTGAGTGTATATGCCTGTGTGTGACTAACAACTCAACTCAACACGTGAAAACAAACTTACAGCTCATTCATCATCATATAGACATCAGGATTTACAACATCACACCAACAAAAGACTAAATGTTTTTGACTCCTACGGTAATGCTGGTTTACATTATATATACTAACCTTATTGCGTTTGAAGTAGGCCCGTCTGCAGGCAGCAAAACACTTCTCACTGCAGAAGCTCTTGAGCTCCGAACCCATACACAGAGAGTAGCGTTTTACGCCTTCCTTCTGGCACCAAACACAAACTATCTGCACATTCTGTACATCTTCAACTGCAGGGGGAAATCAGAAGAGAAACTGGGTTAGAAGACCCTACAACCCGAATTCCAGAAAAGTTGAGACGTTCTTTGAATTTGAACAAAATGAAAACTAAAAGACTTTCAAATCACGTGAGCCAATATTTTATTCACAACAGAACATAGATAACATAACAAATGTTCAAACTGGGAAATTATACACCTTCATCCATTAAATGAGCTCATTTAAAATTTGATGCCTGCGACAGGTCCCAAAAAAGTTGGCATGGGGACAACAAATGGCTGAAAAAGCAAGAAAGTTCAAAAAGATTCAGCTGGGAGAACATCTAGCAAGTAATTAAGTTAATTGATATCAGGTCTGTAACATTAACTATAAAAGGGACGTCTTAGAGAGGCAAAGTCTCTCAGAAGTAAAGATGGGCAGAGGCTCTCCAATCTGTGAAAGAGTGTGTAAAAAGACTATGGAATACTACAAGAACAAATATTCCTCAATGTCAAATTGCAAAGGCTTTGCAGCTCTCATCATCTCCAGTGCATAACAACATCAAAAGATTCAGAGTAACTGGAGATGTCTCTGTGCGTAAGGGACAAGGCCGAAGACCTTTATTGGATGCCCGTGGTCTTCAGGCCCTCAGATGACACTGCATCACTCTTCGGCATGATTGTGTCACTGACATTACTAAATGGGCCCTGGAATACTTCCAGAAACCACCATCGGTTAACACAATCTGCCGTGCCATCTGCAGATGCCTCTATCATGCAAAAAGGAAGCCATATTTGAACATGGTCCAGAAGCGCCGCTCTTGTCCTGTGGGCCAAGACTCATTTGAAATGGACTGTTTCAAAGTGGGAAAGTGTTCTATGGTCAAACGAGTCCAACTTTGACATTCTTGTTGGTAATCATGGACACCGCGTCCTCTGGGCTAAAGAGGAGGGACACCTTCCAGCATGTTATCAGTATTCAACTCAAAAGCCAGCATCTCTGATGGTATGGGGGTGCATCAGTGCATACGGTAAGGGCAGCTTGCATGTTTTGAAAGGAACTATGAATGCTGAAAGGTATATAAAGGTTTTAGAGCAACATATACTCCCCTTCAGATGATGTCTATTTCAGGGAAGGCCTTGTGTATTTCAGCAGGACAATGCCAAACCACATACTGCAGCTATTACAACAGCATGGCTTCATCAGAAAGGAGTCAGAGTGCTCAACTGACCTGCCTGCAGTCCGGATCTTTCACCTACAGAGAACATTTGGTGCATCAATAAACAAAAAATACGTCAAAGACGACCACGAACTCTTCAACAGCTGGAAACCTATATCGGGCAAGAATGGGACCAAATTCCTACACCAAAACTCCAGAAACTCATAACCTCGATGCCCAGACGTCTTCAAAGTGTTTTGAAAAGAAGAGGAGATGCTACACCATGGTGAACATGCCCCTGTCCCAGCTATTTGGAGACCTGTAGCAAGCATCAAATTTGAAATGAGCTCATTTTGTGCATAAAATTGTAATATTTCTCAGT
>VUQH01009295.1:5890-28323 GCA_015106775.1 Etroplus canarensis
ATAAAACATTTTTGTTTGTTTTTTTTTTTTTTTTTTTAGTTTTTTATTTTAGAAATTGTATATTTTAGAAATTGTATATTTGTACTCCATAAGTTAAACTCTCAGTGTTGTTGGTTGTATGCTAAGGTCTCTTATACTTTATCCCATCCCCGACCATTCTCTCTTTCCTCTTCTTCTCTCTTTCATTAAATGGCTGCAGTGCTGTATAATATTGCATTACAGGAGTCTTGTGATCAGACAGTGAACATCATTAAGGTGGTGCATGCATTAAGCCAGTACCAGTCAGCATTCATAAAATCTAAAGAGCTTTTTAAGCTGCAACAATAATTTGTTCATTTTCTCCTTAGTCACCTGATTGATTTACGTAAAGAGACACACGTTTTCTATAACAGAAATTTATAAATATTTGTGTTATCTGCTTAATGACAACTTCATCATCAAATCAGTATTTAAACAATGAATGGATGTGTCTTAATCATGAAAAAAACCATAATCTCTACATTTATATGTATGGTATTTTCTAAAATTCTGTCCAGCTATTGATTGATGTTTTGTAGCTTAAAATGTTTCACGATATAGCTCCTGTTAAGAAATGAAAATTTTATTTCTTGCTAAAAGACTGGAGGTTTTAATTTGAAATGCTTAGCATCAGGAAGGGCGTTCGGTGTAAAACATCTGCCAAATTACCAATGTAGATTAAGCCACTGTGGCAACCACTTGGGGAGAATACAAGGGAGCAGCTGAAGGTTGTGCTGTATCATCCTGAGGAAGTTTGCAACAGTAGCTAAAGCATTACCTACACCTCATTGTAGAAATTTGACTTTCTGATATTAGCTGAATTGTAACATTAGTCAGTTACTGATAAGTATATTGTTTCAAACACAACCCAGTCTGTATAAGGTATGTTTATGACATTTACAGCTCAGCAACTATTTGTGGCTTTCACAATCTTTCAGTAATCCAAAAATAATATTTTGTAAAGCAAATTTGAGCCAAACATGGTGTATTCATTCAGTGGTGACACTGACACAGGCTACTGAATAAGTCAGGGACTGTAACTGAGTATATTCTGTTCAGCTACAAAAACAATGGGCTTATTTCAAAATCTCTGGTTAGTTGCTGCATAGTGAAAGTCTAACCACAGAACTGTTTCCAGTTTTAACATCTAACAGGGCTTGTTTATCATAAACGGCTGGCAAGATTTACATTATTCCTGTTTCAGGATCAGAATGTGTAAAGATTTTGGTTTCTTAGATTTGAGTAGGTAAGCTTTCTCACAGGTTGTTCAGAGGCTGAAAGTACACGCTGTGTCCTAAATGCTGCCAGTAAGGGTTTATGTAACAGGCTATAGTGTGTCCAGTACTCAGCATCCAGACATTCTCTCCTCCTCTCTGGCTGCTCCTCCTCTTCCTCCTCCCTGGCAGCAGTGACACACTGGCCTACTAACAGCCTGTTCTACCTCGCTTCACCCCCTCTGCTGTGCTGCCTTTATCACATGGCCATTGTCTCTCCACCTTCTTTCTCTCTGTTCATATCTTGTCACGCCCGCCTCTCACTGCCTCTTCGTTTCTCTGATACACTCATGAGCACTTGCTGCCAACAGGAGAGTTTCATAACTCACCTGCATCACTCTAATAAAGCAGCCTTAATAACTCATTCAGGGCAGTCTGTTATATAAGAGGTGTGTATGTGTCAGTTTTTGTGTTGCTGAGCAGCGTCAGTATTGAGATTTTATTTTCTTTCTCAAGGCAAACATGTAACGCAGTTAAACCTTGGTCCATCTTTTTCTGAAGATGTTCTTCTAACCCTTTCTTAAGAACAACTTAGCATCATAAGCTAGAGAGAAACTTTGGCATTTCTGCTTTTGCCTGCACCTCTTGTTTTAATCCTGTGTATATTTGCATTTTAGTGCAGTGGTTTACGCATTTGCCTTATAAGTGAAAGGTCCCTGATTCGATTCCAGGTGGGGACAGAAGCCCCTCTCACCATGGAGCGTTGAATCAGGAAGGGCATCCGGTGTAAAACCTCTGCCAAATTTCCACTGCGGATTAGTCCGCTGTGGCAACCCCTCGGGGAAAATACAAGGCAGTAGTTGAAGGTACATTTTATATATTTACATTTTAGCATTTTTTATGTATACACACACACACACACACACACACACACACATACACACACACACACAATACCAGTCAAAAGTTTGGACATTCCTTCTCATTTAATGGTTTTCTTTATTTTCATGACTATTTACATTGCGTGTGCCTTGTCAGGGTTCATTTGTGGAATTTCTTTCCTGAATGGGGTTGGGATCATCAGTTGTGTTGTGCAGAAGTCAGGTTGGTACACAGCTGACAGTCCTATTTGACAACTGTTAGAATTCATATTATGGCAAGAACCAGTCAGCTAAGTAAAGAGAAATGTTTTCCAAAACAGGGAGGCAGTGGTTAGGAGAGGAGGCTCTGGGTATGTCTGGTTAAAATGCACCCTTACTTGGATGAGCCAGTGCTGGATAGATAGATGGAAACAAGCCATGATTGTGTAGCATTAGTCATCATTTGTGGAAAAAGCGGCATTTATTAAATATCTACTCTGCTAAATGTGTAATTTGTGGCCGTTTACCACACCGAGTAGGTTTAAGACATTAACTGTAACCGTTAGGTGAAGTTTTAGGCAGGTTCCAGAGTTTTACATGTTCGAAGTTGTAGTTTATCTGTCAGTCTGTGTTTGTCTTCCCCTTTATTTGGTCATCATTCAAACAGTCTGTTCACCTACATCACTGTCTGTTCCATCCATCCGCCTTAAATAATCTGACATTTTTCCTGTTGTAAACATCAGAGAGCGGCGTGAACCCTGCTAAACATCAGGAGCAAGGTAGAAAATCATCCCGATGTACTCATTGCTGTGTGTATATGTGACTGTGCATATTAAAGTCGATGTTTTTTTAAATGTCACTGTGTTCATCTGAGGCCACTAGTTCTTGTGAGTGCGCTCAGTGTGTTTGCAACGCAGTACATCTTTGTGTGTGTGGATGTGAGATTCTTGTGAACATGCTGGTTGTGTAACAGCCAGAGGCAGTAGTTACATAAGCGTCCCTTCTCGTCCGACCAGCCTCAGCGGCGGTGGCCTGACTGTCTGTTAGGGAGCAACTTTCTGCCCGTGTGAGAGAGACTGTGCAAATTAGGAAGCTGAGAAGATCGTTTGATAAAGCAGGTCATCTTATTATGTACAGTAGCCTCTTGATGGACCTCCAACTGGAAATAAATCCTTTACATACTTTGACACTTAACACAACCTACTGGCCTTTTTAACACATTCATTCATGATACATCTCCATGTTTGTGATTCTGATCCCTTATTCCCATTTTCATTCAAACAATTTATTGAACTAGAAGCTGCTGGTCACCACTGATAACTGTCAGACATCTTGTTTTCAGACATCAGTGTTTAACATTTTTCCATCATGTTTTAGTTTGCTGGGAAACTTTCTCCCCGTCAAAATTAATATCTTTTTTTTCTGTTATTCTCTTGGATATTTCTGGAATTATTTTTTTATTGGTGAATAGTTTGGCTTGAAGCCTAGGTTAAATCACATTTGATGGAGTAATCACCAACCATAACATAAATATAGTGTTATCTCTGAGGTATGTCTGTCACTCAGTTTAGCTTGAAATGAAAGAGAACGATGGTAATTGAAACAAGCTGGATTGTTTTTTCCTCCAGCAAGGAGGCTATGTTTTTGTTTTGATTTGTTTGTTTGTTAGTGGGATTACGCAAAACTTACAGATGAGTTGATATGAAAATGTTACCAGATGTGGGACTTGGCCCAGCATAGAAGTGATTAACTTTTGAAGTCAACCCAGATCTTTTTTTAAGGATTTTTTAACATTGTGACAGAGGCACAATTTGGTATTATGCATCATATCTAGAGATGGGCGATATGGAAAAAATTCATATCACAGTAGTATAAGTTTTAATATAAATCAAATCATTTCTGTCAAATGAATGTAGCAGAACAGCATCTGATACACATAAGGCTTTCAGAAACAGAATCAAAATGCTTTATTAATCCCCTGGGGAAACTGCATGAGTTCCACCATTACCAGTTTCAGATTTTTCTTAAATCATTCTTAAATGATATTACTGTGATTCCACGTTCTAAGGACATTTTTTCATTGTCAAAGAATTCAAATATATCAGAGATTAGGCAAAGAAATTTTTTTTTTTTTACCCTGTAGAAAAACCTAGAGATTCCAGGATTGTTTAGCCTTGGTGATGGTATGCTGTCTCAGACTGTTCTTGTTTGACTTTGTTTTGCTTGGAGTTCCTTGCATTTCTGGTACATTGAAACAATAAGAATCTCTCTCATTGGAAATTTGATTTATTTAGATTGTTATTTAGACTGTTCTCTGCACTGTCATTCTTGTTATTTCAGTGCTTAGTTCAGAGGATCCCACAGTTTTCAAGCAATATATTTAGATCTACACTGACATGAAATTCCATGTTAACATTTCTATACACTTGTAAAGTGACGTACTCATACAGAAAAAAGTCAGCTATATTTGTTTCAGTTGATAAACCTTCACTGGATTTTCACCTTCATTACTGAAAAACCAACAGTACAGTGATGTGATATCAACCAAAGACCAGTTATCAGTCTGCACATCAGACAAATGGAATTACAGCATGTAATAACAATAAGCGGAATTTCTCAAGAAATTGTTTTATAAGCGTATGTCAGTGGGAGGGAATTGTGTACCAGTGAGGCTCAATGATGAGGAAAAAAGGAAGTGAAGGAGGGATGAGGACAAGTGACAGGTGGGTGAAATGAGGTGGAAGTCAGATGAGATGGAAAGGGGAGAAAAGTGTGAAAATGAGAAGCAGGAAGAGACAGGTGTAAAAAACGTGTCTTGCAGGAATTATATCTATCTGATTTCACATAGATTGCTCTCTCTGGAGTAGAGAGATTGAACAAAGATATATGTACAATGATGAATTAGCAAAACAGGTTCAGAGGTTTTATACATACTCCATACTCCACACTCCACCATAGCAAAGGTTTTTGAAGAAACTAAATTTTGAAAGAAAGTTTAAAAAAAAGTACAGGAAAGGAATGAAGCCACAGGGGGAAATATTCATATTATATTTAATATTTATATAATTTTTTATGTATTTATTATATTTAAAAATGCATTTTCGAATTTAGATTTTTTAAGAATCTAAATTAAAATACTTAGAAGTAAACCATAAGAAATATTCCCTTGTCCGCTTTAAAGAATTAATACTGAAAGGTTCAGGGTCCTATCAATAACAAAAAACTTTTTCATCCAAACCTGCCATGCTGTTTCCACTAATAAAATGTTGGATATTTCTGACTTGCATTTAGCCTCTAAATCTTGTTGTGACACACAAACTGCTCTGTTTTAGTGGCATTTCAGAAGTCAGATGTTACACAATGTACGTTTCCATTTTCCAAAACATGTTGAATAACTGCATGAGAATAGCTATATTTATGGTTCTTGGTAGAGAGGGTATAAAATGGATTCAATTTTCTGCTCGCAATTGTCCAGCTGAGACTCTCAGGACAATGTTTGGATGAAATGATTAGATGAATCATTTTGATGCCCTTTTACCATGAATTATCTATTCTTCTATTTCCTGTGTGCTTCCAGGAATCTCCCGTGTGTGTTGAATAACAATACAGTTTGTCCTCTATGTGTGTGTGACGCAGAGGATTCTCCGCTGTGTAGCAGTAGTAAATATCTGCCATCAACTGTAATCTGCTTACGTAGACAGCAGCTGGAGGATGACAGGACGTGACACAGACAGACTGTCCACTTCAGTCGTTTTATTTATTTAATTGTTTAATGCTGAGGTCAATGAAACGGAAGAAAAGGAATTTTTAAGCTGAAGAGAAAGGTTTGTTTATAAAGGGAGGAAGAAAGTAAAGCACAAGAAAGCCTATAAACATTATTAGGGCTTACTTTGGTATGTCTCATCAGTGCTGTGTGTCACTATGGACAACTGATTTAATGGAAGTTGGTATGTAGTTTGTGTACTCAGGACCTCATATTTCCTGTGTAAATTTATATTTCTGTGCATCTGTCTAAGCTTGCACGCAGCTGTGTCAGTTCATGATTTATACATTCAAATGAATCCCATGCAGGTGTTGGATCTCAAACTAACTTGAGGTCATCGTCAGTTCATTACTCACAGATCGGGTCAGGAAAACGTTATTTAACTGTAAAGATTGCAATCTTTACTCAGGTCTTCTGCTCAAGGTCCTGATCTCTGTTTATCTTGTTCAAGAGAAGTTTTTGGGGGTTTTTTTGAGAAGGAAAGACGAATTCCAGTAAACTTATATTGTCTGCAGTCGGTCAACTGTTTTCATCACTGCTGGGTGAAAAATTCGCATCAGTAACTTGTCTTTTTTGTTCTGAGCAAAGAAAAACAGCGTATACCCAGGTTTATCTAGTGAGGGCTTTCATACCTGAGAGTAACTGAAGAGTGTCAGACTACAGAGGGGAAAAAAAAACTGCATTATGAGTCCTTTATATGTTCATATGCGTTGCACTGCTGTTATTACATATTTATATAGATTTACTCTGTTTGGGGTCTCATTTTACCCCTGTAGTTTTAATCTCTTATTTCACTGTCTCCTCGCTTTATGAAATTGACACTCTAGGGCTTGCCACTCACTTAGACACACACAGTTCTTTGGCATGGTTATGTTGGTATGTTCGTCAGCACAGCGCGTGGAGTTATATAAACACTTATATACGTAGCTGTGGTTACATAAACTTGTGGTTGCAGAAGATGTTTCGTCTCTACAGCCCCACTCCGAGGCACACTATTGTGCGCACATACATGGAAACGCACAGATGGACGCACTAACCATGACTTTGTTGCCAGTGGCCTCACATTCTTTCGAGGCTCATATCTCTCAAAAACATGTTGTGTTGTTTTTTTGCGAGGAGCATTGAGTCTTGAACCCACAGGGAGTGTCCAACTGAACAAATTAATGGCTTAGAAAATGTGCTGCGGGTGCTGTTCGCTCTGTGAAGCTTACTGATCCCGATGAGTCAGCATTTCATCAAGACACTTAATTGCATTCTATCCCTGCTTTGTCATGACAGAGGAACTTTCACCTTCTTTCACACTTTGCTTTGACTCATTTTACCTACATATTGTCACAACTGTGTTTTCTGCTCCTCGTGGCTCACAGCATGTTAATGGTTTAAATCAGTCGCCTAGCAACAGTC
This sequence comes from Etroplus canarensis, assembly GCA_015106775.1. Classification (NCBI taxonomy): domain Eukaryota; kingdom Metazoa; phylum Chordata; class Actinopteri; order Cichliformes; family Cichlidae; genus Etroplus; species Etroplus canarensis. The sequence continues at coordinate 13,150 of VUQH01009295.1, forward strand.
AGTTCTACAACTCTGATTTTCACCTTGAGATAACACCTCCATGGGCTCTGTGCACAAGGGAGGGTTTCTTAACAAGGTGGGCAGGTCTCAGATGCTGAATTTAGACCAGAACTGAACCCAAATAATTATTGCATTTAAGTGGTGATACCTGCCACTCAGTTCTGAACTCACAAAAGCACCTTTAGATTCTGATAATTCTTAATTTAACCAGGATGATTACAGAAACTGGTGTGACATTTGGGATTATGTGCTCAGTGTTTCTCAAAAAATGACATTATTGGCAATATTTATGCTAGTCTGCCAAGCCTGAAGTCACACAGACCTCCAAAACCCTCATTTGAAGGTTTAGTATATCATCTGACAGCTGTACTCATGTGTTTGTGATTTTAAGTGAAAGTATTCTGTATGCAGAATAGATCAATTAAGTCAATACTGGGCTGATATTTGCATACATATATTAGTATGAGCATATGTGTAATCAAGAATATACCACTTTAAAAACTTTCTTTTCAAAATAATGCAGAAAATGGTCCTTAGGTTAATTTAGAAATTGTGTCATCTCTTGCTTTGTCCAGCTAAATGGTTCTAACTCCACTGCTTACAGTACAGCACAGTCTACAGAAAATTAATCACCGCTGAGCTGACAGTGCAGGATGAGGAGGTGTCTTCACATTAAGTCACTAGTTTGCCAAATTCACTAATGAAAGTGAATACACACTGACAATAGCTTTAATTTTTCTGTACTGTATGTACACTAAAGCACCACTCAACTGCTCATTAATGCAAATATCTAATCAGCCATTCCCATGGCAGCAACTCAATACATTTAAGCTGATGGCTGCTCCTCCCTGAGCCTGTCTCTGCTGAAGGTCTCTTCCTGTTAGAGTTCATCCTCCCTACCATCACCAAGTGCTTGCTCACAGGAGATTGTCTGATTGTTGGGGTTTTCTCTCTAATACTGTAGGGTCTTTGCCTTGCAGTGTAAAGCACCTAAAGGTAACTTTCGTTGATAGGAGGGGAACCCTGACTCAAATAACCACTCATTTCTACCAAGGTATTCAAAAGAGAATCTGTGAATGCACAACATTTCAAACCTTGAAGTATATGTGGTACAGCAGCAAAGACCACAACAGGTCTGCTAAGAACAGGAAACTGGGGCTACATTTGGACAATGGAAGACTGGGAAAACATGACCTGGTTTGATGAATCTCAATTTCTGCTGCCACATTAAGATGGTAGGGTTAGGGGTAGAATTGGGCATAAACAACATTAAAGCATGGATCCATCCTACTTTGTATTATTATTACTTGTATAATTGCTCACTGTGTCCATCCCTTTATGACCACAGTGTACCTATCTTCTGATGGCTGCTTCCAGCAGGATAATACTTAATTCTCTGACCTCTACTTCAGAAGATGTAGAGGTGAGCAGAGAGGAAGAGCATCTCTGGACACAGAATACATCAAGCACTGAAACATATGTGCTACAATAGCAGAAGACCACAGTGGGTCAGCAAAGAACAGGAAACTGAGACTACAGTTTGCACAGGCTCACTAACATTGGATGGTACAAGATTGGGAAAACATTGCTTGGTCTGATGAGTCTCCATTTCATTTGCAACATTCGGATGGTAGCATCAGAATTTGATGCAATCCACATGAAAGGATCCATCTTGCCTTGTATCAACAGTTCAGGCTAGTGTGGGGGATATTTTCTTGGCACACTTTGGGCCCCTTAGTACCCGTTGTACATTTAAATGCCTCAGTCTACCCAAGAGTTGTTGCTCACCATGTCCTTCCCTTTGTGACAACAGTATACCCATCTGATGGCCTCTTCCAGCAGGATAAAGCACCATGTCACAACTTCACTTAAACTGGTTTCTTGAGCGTGGAAAATGGTTCACTCTTCTCAAATTGCCTCTACAGTCACCACACAGTGATGTGGTGAAACAGGAGATTCATATCATGATGTGCAGCTGACAAATGTGCAGCTGACAAATTTGCAGCAACTGCGTGATGCTATCATGTCAGTATGGACCAAAATCTCTAAGGAATGTTTTTATCACCACTGATATCAAAATGTTTTCTTCCCTAAAAACTAGTCATGACATTGGACTAAAAATCGTATGTTATATTCTGCTTCTTCTTTTTGGCTTTTCTTCTTCACTTGGCAACACACATTCACATCTAGATTGTTTATTTTTCATATTTATGATATCTAGTAGTTTGTATTTGTATTTGTCATACAAAGACTATTTTACATTTAAAAACACTTTATGAAAACCATAAATGTTTTTATATTTTTTATAAATAAAGGACCATTCAGTTTATTCTGGAGTGAGTTGTTCATGTTCATAGTATCAGAAATCCTGAAAGAACACTTAGTGGATTAAAGAGAAATGCAGCATGTGAAGCTTACTTTATTTATACCTCCAACTTTGCTATTCAGTGTAATATGCTACCACAACTAGACTTTCTACCTCCCTGTAAATGATAAGGTAATAACTCTTAGATTTCATGGAGGATAGATATGAGAAATATAATCTGTGAGCAGTTTAGCAAGAGTTACTGGAGGAATCCAGGTGATGAGGCATGAGTAGAGGATTTTTGATGCAATTGTGGTCCATATTGCATTATGTAATATGTTTGTGTCTGACTTCCTACAGCCACTGACATTTATCTGACTGGCTATTTTGATTGGACTACTGCCAAACTTATCTCCCAGTGTTGTTTGCAAAGCACCCAAGACGTGTGTTAAGCATGATTCATAAGAGGGCTTTCAGTTTTTGGGTCCTCGGTGGGGAATATTGAACAGTTTTTCTGTTACGTAACTTATTTTGTACTTTTCTCTGAGTGTGTTGTATAACCTGTCGGGTCATAATGCGGCGAGACTTTGAGAGTCTGTGTGTGAATCTGTACATCTTCCTATATACGTGTGAGGCACTTCACTTTGACAGCTAGATTGCTCTGTGAAATACAAAGTCAGAGCTGTTGAGTTATGAATGCTCTATTTTCTGTTCATGTTAAAACCCCAGCTATGGATCCATCTTGACATCTCAAAGTTTTTCGAAGATTTTAAACCTGCAAGCAGCTGAATAAAAGGGCAAGTTGATGTAACAAAAATAGCATGAGAGGATATTGGAAATGGGTAAATATTGGTAAATGTGGGTCATACTGATTATGAAATCTGTTTTTCTATGATTTCTCTATTTAAAGAGAACCTCTTTGGAGGTATTTTAGTACTGTAAACAGAAGTTCGTCATTTGGCTTAATGCCAGCTTATATTCGGGGCAGCTAATGTAACTTCCTAATCAGTTCACAGAATCTCTGTTGTAAAGTTTATTTTTAATGTTTTATGTGAGAGAAAGTCATATTCCTCTACTATGATAGTATACAAACATATCTTACTATTTGACACTGCAGTGTAAAAGTTTATAACAACTCTTAATGTCACATATTTTGGCATTTTCTAATTTATACCAAAGCTATAAGATCAGCAACATCAAATTACTTTCAGCCAGGTACTGTTTTTGTCTGCTCTTCTAGCTGCTCTCGCAGCCAACCGGAGGTTCTTATCCCATCTAAACGAGATGAATTTCTCCAGTAAGACCATTAAAGTAGTTGTTGGACTCAGTAACTGTGGCCGATCTACTAATGGCCGATTCTAAAGCAATCCCATTCTCATTCTCCCTCTAATCTTTTACTGGAAGCAGAAATTATACAGTTATTATTCCTTAAGAGGAAACATATTTGCTACTCAAGCACTTTTTTGTTTCCTATTTGTTATAATTTTATTAGTTTGTACTGCATATGTCCTTTTAAACAGAAAAACATCAAAAGTCATAACAGTTGATGTGTTTGTACTGTTTTAAGCAGAGAAAATTGATTATACTTGAAACACTTATAATTAAAATCTCAGCTATTCAGTCATCTCAAGCTCTGGTGTACAGTGACACTATGTGTGCAGGCAAGGTGTGTCTATCAAATAAAAGCATATTTTCCTCTCTAGTGAACGATTCCTGGACTTGTCCTGCTTCCCAGAATCTACGTCTGTGTGTGTGTGTGTGTGTGTGTTTGTTTGTGTCACTGTCATGTTTTTTATATGTCTGTGACTGTCCACCCCCTCCCACATTGAAGTACATCTCTCTTTCTCTTTCAGTCATAACCTCGCTTTCATCTCTGTCCATTCTCTGCTTTTGCCTGCCTTTCCTGCCCCCTCAGTGTCTTTTGTGTGTGTATGTGTGTGTATGTGTGTTTGTGGTGATATTGAGGCTCTGTGCATTTCAGGATCTGTTATATAACTGTTGTGTAAGGTAGAGCTGGAGGAAGGGAAAAACGGGGTAGACATGGTAATCGAGTGACTTTGGGGGAAAAAAAAAGCATGTGGTGAACATGAGGAGTTAAAGCCAAACAATAGAAAGTCGCCACATTGCTCCACAAACAACTGACCAGACATCACAGTGGGCTTCTGATTTTGAATTTACTATTTGCCTTTTTTGTGAAATGCCACTTTACATACAAAGTATGAAGAAATGCTGCAGTTTCTGGTACCTGCCTGTATGCAGAAATGTGTCCAAACTAGAAAGACAGAGCCAAATGGGTTGACGATAACACAGACATAGCTCATTTCATTTTTTACAATAAGTCCTCGTAAACCTCTGCAGAAATGAATTCCAGCCTGGGTTTGTTGCTAAGTCAGGAATTTTTCTCAGTAGTGCCTTTTAAAGCATTGTGCTTTGTTATGCTAAATCACTGCCTTTCTTGAAGCATGCTATAAAGTCTGTATTGTACAGACTAGGAGTCTGCAGCCATGCGCTGGCTCTTTGAGGCTTTTTTTATCCCAATATGACCATAATCTGATATAATGCTGATAAATTATTAATATTTCATCATTTTAATTAGCATGATAATGCGTAATATTCACCTCTAAATACAAAGTATAGCTGAGGCAGATGAAAATTACTTTTGCAAGTATTTGGTCATAAATAAAAGGTGGCTTACATTTGTCCAAAAATTTGACCAGATATTTTGTTATTAGGAGGTGGGGATAATATGTTTAAAATTGTGTGTCTGTCTATCAAAAGCTGTGACTATTTACTGGGTAAGGGTAGGTATTAATCGGCTGGTGACAATGCATTAGATGTTATGAGTGTGCAGTAATAGTTGTGGGGAAGATTGCAAACAGGGAAAAATTATAAAACGGAAAAGCTCTCTCCGGCTTGGAATCATGCAAAACTGAAGTGCATAATTTTAAAGACTAGGGCTTTTAAAGACAGTTTGATTGAATTATGTAATCTGGCGGTGGTCACATTTATCCCACTATTGGTCCAAATGCAAACTGAACATTTCTTATTAAAATCACAAAATTAAAGAATAGGGGGCCCTTGGAAAGCTGTGATTTGATTACTCTTTTCTTCACCAATACCTAATTTGATTGCAGTTATTGTAAATGCGTTATCTTCCAACGTTACTCTCAGACACTCACATTGATACACTAAGAATTGAGATGAGCTGGTGTCATTTGGATCCAGACCAAGAAGATTGTTATCATGCTGATGGACTGAAGGGGCGTTTTATGTAAGTTGTTTTTCAATTTGCAATGAGCTCATCACCCGCCTCCATCCTCCATTATGTCAAGAATGTGTCTGTGTGCATATGCATATGCATGTCCAGTTTCTCATGCCAGGTATCATGCACTGAAAATGTCTTGTATGCATTCATGTGTTTGAGTTGAGGTGTGTGTGTGTGTGTGTGTGTGTGTGTGTGTGTGTGTTGGCCGCATGTCCTTGTTTGTCCTGGCAGATTCTTTCCTGGATTGGCATCCACACTTCTGTGAGTGTGTATTGGATATTTATGTATTGATTCATATTCTTATGTGAACACTTGTCCTCTAAAGTTTGAGTGTGTGTCAGTGTTTGTGTCCTGTCTTGTGTTTCATAAGCCGTCCATATTTATGATCCAGCTCTTACATAAGCCTCAGATCTGGTTCAGTGTGTTTCTGGCAGAACAACTGAGAGGGAGAGGAGGAGGAGAGAAGAAAAAAAAAGGTGAAAGTGAAATTCAGGCAGATTGAGGGTAGAAGGAAACAGAACTAGAACTTAAGACAAGTTTACAAAAAGATTGATGAAAAGATATAAATCAAATGGAATAAAGTGAATGGAGTCATACAGCACAGTATTCATTATATTTGAAAAATTGTTAGGCTATCATCCAGCTCAAAAACAAGTACTTCAAAATAAAAGAAATGCTAAAAATTTGTGAATAACATGGTATTTAAGAATTCAAATTAAAAGTCTGTTTCATTTATTATTTCATTTTAAATCCATGACATACTGTATACTGCAGGGTAAAGACCCTTCAATATTGGAGAGAAGACACCAATCAGACAACCCCCTATGAGCAAGCACTTGGTGAAAGTGGGAAGGAAGAACTCCCTTTTAACAAGAAGAGACCTCCAGCAGAACCAGGCTCAGGGAGGGGCAGTCTCTGTCTCTGGACAGTGACAGTTATAGGTTCCTCTGCATTCTGTAACTAACAGTGACAGTAAGTTTGTGTTGTAACCTTTGCCAACCATATTTTCAATTAAAGAGTAGTACGTATCTAAATACTTTATGTATCTGGCTGCTGTTGGCCCATCTGTTGAAGTTATTTTCCACAGTGCTTTTTTTATGGGATAGGAGTGGAGAAGCCTTGCCTTAATACCCCATGGACAAATACGTTTACCTGCACAAAAGGGATGAGTGAAGAAATGAAAAAGACTAAATTGTACAACACCGATCCAGTAAAGCTGGCTACGTGCTTTGCTGGAGAGTAACTGCATTGGACTTGGGATTGTACACGTCACCTAATAATTCAGTTAAATGATTTATGACATCAGCAGGTATAATTTATAGGTGTGCAGCTCAGTGTAGAATCCTTTCTGAGAGCAGAAAGGAGTTGGGCAGGCGGAAGAACCTCTCAATGAATCTTTTGATATAGTTGTACTCTCCCACCTGGCCTTAATGGTAATGGGTGCTCTGAATGTTGCAGTTCCTAATGTTTTTGGTGTGTTTAGTTGTTTGAGTTATTAAGCTGTAACAGTGAAACACTGTTGCACACCATTTTCCCTGAGTCATCAAGTATTATAAAACACCCTGTTATACAAGCCCTTCAGCTATTATGACTTCATAGACACTGGATTTTTCCAAAATCCTCTCTGGCTTTGTCCTTCATTAGCACATTATGCTTCTCATTTGTGAAAATAGCACCTCAAACAGCACCCCAACCCCTCCACGCCCCACCCCCTTTGGTGGGTTATATCACATAGTTGTTTACAAAACTTCTGCATACATCAAACAGCCACAACATTAAAACCAGTGACAGGTTAAGTGAATCGTGACCTGCACAGAAGGTGGTGTTATTGTTGTGGCAGATCAGTCTCACTTCTCCAATAGTCTGACAGCAGTTGAAAATATAAAATGGCGGCTTTAATAGGAAGGTCAGCCTATGCAATGGGTGAAAATCTATTCAGAAGCTGTTCTTTAATGTTGATGTTGATATTATATAACAATTTTTTAATGTTTTTAGCTTATCTGGCCAAAAAACTGATGAGCTCATGCCATGATGAGGCATCCATCGGTCTATCTGGCCCTCCACAAGTCACAAGAATTGCTAGTCCTTTTAGAGCATTGATCATATTATAGTGAGACTTGCACACAATGATCAGCTAATGGGTCTTCACCCAAATTGTTCTCAAGTTCCTCTGTGTCCTTTTATGGGCATGTCTTCTTTTTCACAAGAATCCTTACTTCTAAGAGTATTTGTCTGGGTTGTAACATTCATAAAATTAGTTTTTGTGTGTGCCTCTCAGCTATCTATTATCAGCATTACATTTATTTATGGCATAATAATTTCTGAAAGCTAAATTAGGGTGAGGCAAGAAATAGGGCTGTTGTCCTGATGTGACTGTGAGCCTCTGTGACTTCTCAGTGGATTGTAATACTCATTAAACTGTGCAATATAGCCAACAATTGACAAGAAAATGTATCACTTTCTTTTGGTACAATAATCTGTGAATTGTGATGGATCATGAGTCAAATGGGGCTACTAAACCACTGACATTCAGTTTTTTTCTTATGGAAGTAAAAATAAATACTAAAAGCACACTAACTACCAGCTGCTTTCTTTGGTTTATTTGGTAGACAAACTTATTCTGTAGGATCAGTTGGTTAATAGTTAGCAGTTTATCCTTCCTGTGTTATTATGAAGTACTCTTATCAAACAAAACATGGATCTCAAAGCTTTTTTGAAGTTTGGACTATTTTAAAGCCTGTGACTTCACTGCATGTTACATCTTAATTTTTTACAGCTTTTGCATTGCATCTTTAGTACAAAACAAATTTTCAATTTTAATTGCAATCTTGAAAGAGAGCAATATAAGCTCCTAATACAGATATTTTTTTTAGATTGGTTGCACTTGGATTGATCATATTCTTGTCCTTTCCTTGCAGACCAGTCCCACAGTGCCCCCTTCAGCTCCGAGAATGAGGCTCAGGGTGGCAACCCGGCTGTGTGGCAGTGCACCCCTCCCCCATCTACCTCACCTTCGGTGGAGACTCCGGCTCATCCTCCCCCCTCCCAGCCCCTGTCCAGACCCCACTCCAGGCTGGCAAGCCAAAGCCCCACCCCTCCCTCTGCCCTGACAGGAACCAAGAAGAGGAGCTCCAAACCTGCACACATGAGGCGCAACATCAGGTGCAGAAATGCTGGCCTCCACTCTGCTCTCAGTCACAGAGATTAAATAGATGCAGCAGAATCCATAACACCCACCTTCTTGTCTTATTAATGCTATAGAGTTCAGCCAACTCCAAGAAAGTAATTTTTATATATACTGTTTTTTATTTAAGTTGTGATCATCACCATCATCTGAGGGGCTTTTTCATGAAATATATGCTGCAAAATGGATTTTGTAACTGTTTTGGACCAATAATGTGGATGTGTAGATGAACACTGCAGTAAAAGATTGAGCACAGTAAAGATTAAGTAATACAAGCACATATCACAAAAAATACACTTCAAAATCCATTTCCTGCTCATTGTTCAGCGTTTACAGGCACATCCAGCCTCATTCAATGATCATCAATATCCCACCATTGTCATTTTGTTTCTTTTTAAGCCCATTGTACATGTGTAAAACAACTTTGAAGACAGGTGTACAGATATCAGACAGATTCAGATTTTGTTTACTTTACATTTACGCCACTTTAAACCACAGTTTTAAAGATGAGTCTGAGTCATATTTTGCCAAACAGCAACCAGTCAACCTTGAGATGAAAGGGATTACTACACAATCCCATGAGTATGTTGCTGCTGAAGGGCACCATAAACTAACATTCACTCGCTTATCCAACACTTCTTGTATTCTTTTTAACTATGACTGTTGGCTGGATAATACAATTTATCCTGTGTCTACTGTATACATTTTTGTCTTTTACTCATCCCTTATCTTAGATTACACTCTCATTGTGAAAGTATGCACCAATTACTGTTGAAATCTGTCACTGATTATACATATGCTCAGTCTACAGCTTTATTACTGCAGGCTGCCAGTAAACATGATATAGCTCAACCCCAAAATATGCTGTTGCCTTTACATAACAGCATATTTAATAAGCTCAAACACACAAGCTCTGGGTTTTATTCTCTATCTTTACAGTCCCCTACACAGTACTGTGCAAAAGTCTTGTGCCACCCTTTATTTCTTTATATTTTGCTTCCAAGGAGCCATACTTTCTTGTAATTTTTTAGAAGTGGTCTTGAGCAATAACACCGGACGTCTTTTAGAGTTTATCTTTGGACACTGACTGTTTTTTCACTTATTTTCAGTCAGTACTTTTACCGGACTATTTCAGAGGAATGTTAAGCCAGTTAACACCAACTTGTGAACCGTATCTGGAAATCACGTCCTTAGGAAATGGGGAAAAAATCCAGCATAGAACTGACACAGGACCTGAGATGCATCTGGCCCTTTGCTTAATATATCTGAAGCTTCATCGGAAATGAGGAGGGGTGGCTGTCAGCAATCATAAGGGAGGAAAACTAGTAGAAAAGGCTGCGAAAATTAGACAAGAACTGGACTGAAAATCAGTGGCAACGTGTCTTATGGAGTGATGAACCCAATTTTGAAAATTTTGGCTCAAGTCGTCCAGTTGTACAGAGGAGATCAGGATAAAGATACAGTGAGCATCTATGAAACGCAGTGGAGGCTCTCTTATTGTATGGGGCTGCATTTCGGCCAGTGATGTTGGGGATCTTGTCAAAATTGATGGAACTGTGAATGCAGAAAAGTACCTTCAGATTTTAATCTGCCATACAATACTATCCGAAAGGTGTCTGATTGGCAATGGCTTCATTCTTCAGCAAGACATTGATTTGAAGGTTTGAGATGTTCTGTGTTACTTTTGCAAGTTCTTTTTTTTTTTTGCCAATATGTTTGTCTTTTTCAAAATTTTTTCACAAACACTTAACATATACACATACATACATATACCCACTACACACACAAACTGTATACCCTTGCATCATCCCTCAATCTGAATAGACACAATGAAATTGGACTAGTTAATAAATTATGAAGGAATGAATAAATAAATAAAAATTAAAAAGATAAAAAAAAAAAGGGGGGGGAAGAAAGGAAGAAAGAAAATAAAGAAAATGGGGGGCTACATTTTAACTTTTGCAAGTTCTGAGCAGGATGTTATTTTCCAGATTTTCAGCAACAATTCCTTTATCCAGTATATTCGCTCACATAATTAAATTATTCAGTTTTACAAAAGAGTTAGTTGGAGGCAACAGCAAAACTAAAACCCTTTTGTAAAAGTTTGAAAATGAATGCAATTATCTAAATATCCAAAATTCTTGTGACATCTTAGAGGAGTCAACTCTCAAACATACGAAGTGCATTTCATCATCTTGCATTTAAGTAGCTACATGAAGGATTCAAAATATGCACTTATAGCAAACACAACATTACAATACACTTTTATGCATTCAGTGTGCACTTAGTAACATTAGCATTCCTTGGAAGTTGTTTTTTGTCTGCCAGCCTAATTAGTAAGCCAAGTATTTATTCCTCTTTTAGCTAACTTTGTCATTTTGTGCTAGTAGGCTATGTACAGCCCATATACACACAATTCAAGTATCATTTTTGGCACGTCAATAGATCTTATGGTTAACATGTTATCCATAAGATCTATTAACACTTTTACACACTCAATGCGCAGTTAGAAACATCAGTATGACGTAAAGCTTCTGTGTGTCAGTCTGATAAATAAGTGTTTACCCTTCTTTAAGTTAAGTTTGCCATTTTGTGCTAGTAGGCAGAGTACAGTGAGTTTCACAGGACTTTTTGCGAAAACTGCTACCTTCAATATCAAGAAAATAAAAAGCAAGTGGGATTGCTGTGAATGAGCCGAGCCACTAAAGCAAAACAATTCACTTTAAATGCCAAAGTTTTTGATAATTCTCTGTGGGTTCATGGCTGAGTCATATATTTCACAATGCAAAGCTCTTTTGTTTTCATTTTATTATTTATAAATGCTGATTAATGCAGCTTTAAAGAAAACAATTCTTGATATGACTACCACAATTAAGCCCCCCCTGAGTATTCTTATGTATGGGGAGTGATTCATCGGCATTTGAATACGACTGCAAAGCAAACACACCATTTAAGAAGTATAGTGACTCTGCTGTACAGATGTAAAACCGTACTAAAATTGAAATGATTTTTCACCGTGTTTGCGTAGGAAGTTACTGAGGGAACATCAGTTGGAGGCAGTGACTAAAGCTGCCCAGCAAGAGGAGCTGGAGAGAAGGCGACGTCTGGAGCAGCAGAGAAAACAGGATTTTCCCGTACCGCTGCTGCCTGAGTACACAACTGGTGAGTGCTTGTATACAAATGCACGAAACCATTGTGTTCTCCCAGAAGAACCCACTGGTCCAAACAATAACTGCCTAACCTGTATGATAAATGGTGTTTGAAACCTTGCATTGTACCTAAGTTCCAAAAAACTATTTTTTTTCTTTTTGTCACTTTAATCCTTCCCCACCCAGTTGTTTCTCTCATTCCTCCTCTCGCTCAATCTTATTTCTAAACTATCTTCATTTGCTTTCCCTCTTCAGGTGATGCAACAAAGCATGCATCATCATCGGCGACATCAGTGGCATCGCAGCAAGAAGTGAAATCAAGCAGACAGGAAGTGATCTGCGTGAACTCCAGCAGCACGAGCATCAGTGAGGATGACAGCAAGGCTAATATACCCACCTCCGTTACTACACAACACGCTCACAAAACAGGTGAGGAACACATACACACAGAGTAAGACATTAAAGGGGCACCAAAAATAAAACTAAGCCAAGCAGCAGTGTCTTGGAGCAACTTAAATTGGTGGTTTGAACAAAAATATTCATTCTTATTGTCAAAAAAAAATCATTAGAAATCAGATTTCTCGCAAAGGCAAACAGAAAAAGGAAACTAAAAATGGGAGACATTTTTGGGTAATTTTTTGTGACTGAAGAGTCATTACTTAAGTGTTTCATTTTGTGGTGTTTTGCAATTGAAGTGAATCCTTGAAAAAGTTTCTTTCAACCAGTGTTCAGTGTTTGTTATGAAAGCAACTAAATTACTTGACTGATCTAGGTGTATAAAACCTAAGTGTATAAAATGCTTGTATAAACAGTACAGAAAAAAAGGCAAAAGTGTGGAGGAAAAAAGTAAAATGAATCAAACAATGAAGACCACAAAAGAAATTTCTCCTTCGTGGAGACTCAACAAGTGACTCATCCCCTTTTTGTGTTATAACAAGTTCTATTTACATGTACCTTTGGCTGCTCCCTTGTATTCTCCCCAAGGGGTCGCCACAGCAGCTTAATCCACACTGGTAAGTTGACAGAGGTTTTATGCCGATGCCCTTCCTGGCACAACCCTGCATGGTGAAAGAGGCTTGTGTCCCCACCTGGAACTGAACCAGGGACCTTTCACTTGTAAGGTGAATGTGTTAAACACTACACCACTGTAGTGAAAAATGATAGAGGAGTTAAGTAGCTATGTTTGTTTTTATCCATCTCCATCCTAAGTTGGACTTTGACCTTTGATTTTATAAGTGGGCTAGTAGGTTGCAGAGGCCAGATGGTTGGAGGAGGATGTGAAAGGAGTTAGGAATACAGGGCTGTGAAGTTTATTTTTCACACATCATCTAGCTGCATATTCTGAGCTGTCTGGCTAGCTTGGCAAAACCTTAAATATGCCAGATGCAAAATCTTACAATACTCATGCACCACATTATGCATTTTAGTGCAAGGTGTAAAGAATCCTGTTACAGAGGTCAAGGTTTTATGTGCAGTTTTAGAAATGAAAGGATAAATTCACTGTTTTTCAGGGCACGGGTTAGGAGATTTCTTTTCATTCATTTATCATCATGCTTAACACATTTTTGAGGACAGCTTTAGTTTGTAGAGTCTTTTTGCAGAATTATTTTGACAATTTGAGCCTTCTAGTGATGGCGAGTAATTATTTTGAACTCCAAAACCATATTAGTTCTGCAAACTTACAGTACCAAACTCAGTTTAAGGACTGGTGGCCTCACCAGGGTTTCAGCCAATTCCTGTTGGGGTACTTTCAGCCTTCCCATGTATTTAGTGGGTTATTTAATTGATTTGCTTTATTTTTGTAGAACAAAGTACAGTTGTGGGAAACAGAAAGTTTCCACAGACCTGTAAAAATTAAATAGAGCCTTACTGCTTCTGTAGGAGTTCAAAGGGTAAGTAGCAGCCAGGTGCTGCTAATCAAATGCTGTTAATTAACTGATCTAACTGAGCAGATGTTTTAGCAATTTGCTGTTTTGGAGCATTCTGTTGTGTTAGCACAATGCCAAAATCATCCCAGGAGTGGATGTCCCAGTAAATTCACCTTAAGGGTCTGACCTTGGGGTGCTCAAAAAAATGTAAAAAACTCAAGAGCTACATATTAGACTCTACAGGCCTCAGTTAGCCTATTAAAGTTCATGACAGCATAATTAGAAAAAGGCTGAACAAATATGGTGTGGTTAGGAAGGGTTACCAGGATGAAGCATCTTCTCTCTAAAAAAAAAAACAAAAAAAAACAGGGCAGCGCTGCTTATGTTTGCAAAGTTGCATCTGAAAAAAACACAAGACTTATGGAACCATGTCCTTTAGATAGACAACACCAAAGAGGAGCTGTTGAGCCATAATGTACAGCAAGCGTTATGTTTGGCAAACACCTCATACAAACTGTCAAGCTTGTTTTGCTGCTGCAAGACCTGGGCACCTTCTGGTGATTAAGTTGACCATGAGCTCCTCTGTATACCAAATTATTTTAGAATAAAATATGTGGCCATCTGTTTGACAAATGAAGCTTGGATGAAATTGGGTCATGCAACAGGTCAGTGATCCCATAAACTCTAGCAAATCTACAACAGGATGGCTGAAAAAGAAAAGACTTAAGTTACTGCTGTAGCCCAGTCAAAGTACAGACCTCTTTCCAATTGAAATACTGTGGAAGGACCTTAAGAGAGCTGTGCATAAATGAATGTGCACAAACCTCATTGAACTGAAGCAACTTTGTAAAGAAGAGTGGACCATAATTCCTCCATAACAATGTGAGTGACTGATAAAGTCGTACAGAAAGTTATTACTCCCAGTTATTGCTGCTAAAGGTGGTTCTACAAGCTGCTGAATCATGGGCTGTACTTAGTTTTTCACAGGACTGCATAAGAGTCCTTTTCACATGACTGTATGTCATTAGGAATAGCACAAGTGCTGTCATGACTTTTATGGAAAAGTGATTCATCTGTTCTATTTAAACATAAAGCTATCATGTCAGAGTGACTGTCTCACTGTTTGATTTCTTAGTACTGAAGGCATCAGTGAGATTGAACAATGCAGAATTATAAAATTATAAAACATCATACTACAGTTAGTGTTGAAAAAACAATGGAACCACAGTGTGCAACTCCTCATTCTGTTGATACAATGTACTACTGAACTGAATAGAATAAATCTTCATGTATAAATGTTTTTTATCTGTCTCTAGAGGGAATTTTTTTTTTTTTTTTTTTTTTTTTTTAAAAAAGGGTTATTTTTTTTTTTTTTTTTTTTTTTTTTCTTTCCTATTCCTCAC
>VUQH01009295.1:28343-43643 GCA_015106775.1 Etroplus canarensis
TTTTTTAAAAAAGGGGTTAGGCTCTTTACATTCAGACTTTCTCAGCTGTCCAGTTCAACCACAGACCTGAACACCATCCAACTGATGCAATTTCAGTGACCTAGCACAAGGAAATTTCTCACAACTGTGGTAGTTTGACATTTTAATGGTGAAAAACCTCACATCGCATCAGTCTTTCAAAGATTAAGCAAAGCAGCCTCAATATCCTCATGACAGCCATGCGTTTATTAAATTACACACTCTGTTTCAAAACGCTTTCTGGAAAGCTGACGCATTTGAAAGACCCAGCAGCTTGAATTTCCAGGAAAAAAACATGGATGACTGAATAACAATTTGAAACTTTTGGTCTAAAAACCACAACACAGAACATATCTGGGTCTATATTCCTCTTAAGTCTTCTCAAGACTGTAGACACAAAAATTAATAGAAATCAACAATTATATTCAGTGTCATATCCACAAAGATATTTTAGCATGGGAGAAAAACTAACTATAGTAGTAATAAAGTCCCACTGGTTTTCTTTTGTGACTTAAGAACTTATTTAAACCTCGCTGTTGCCTCAGTAGAGACAATTTGAAGGATGTTTCCCATTGTTTCTAACGAAAACTTGCTGATAGCTTGACTTACGATAAAAAGTAAATTCTTTTTCCAGGGTGAACAGACACAGCTTTTTTGGGAAACATTTAAACTTAATTGCTGAGAGTCTCCCAGTGCTGATTTACACAACTGAGGTCAAAATTCTCCTCGCTTCCTGTCAAGGCTGTGTGCCTGTGTGTGTGTGTGTGTGTGTTATAAAAGTGGAGGGTGTTTTCGTAGATTAGCTGCCATGTGCATCAGAATATTTAGAACCTTCAGAGGGTACATCATGTACTGTTCCCTTATTGCCCGAGTGCACACACAGACACACAAACAGAAAGCCACTCAAAGACTCAAGGATAAAAACACACACAGAGTTTGGGATAAGCACACATATGCCAGTACTGGGAATGAAGATGAAGGCAAACTGAAGACACACACACCTGCACTGCCAACAAATGAGGAAGAGTGAGTGAGATGGGGAACGAGATAGACGTGGTGAACAAGGACAGACAGTATGTAGATTTGAAAGCTGAGAAAGACAAAAGCAAAAGAGGGGAAAAAAGCAAATTAAAGGGGGAGAGGGGAAGGGAGATGAAAGGAGAGAGAGAGCGAGTGTGTGTGTGTGTGTGTGTGCAGGGGGGCAGATCAGAGCGGGTCTGTGGAGCAATAAAGCCGGCTAATCCTGGTTATGAGCCAGAACACACATACACGTTCACATAACGAACACACACACACACACACACACACACACACACCCCACAGTGGCACAGTGACATTTCTAGTTTGGGTTGCATAACCAGTTTCCCCCTCCACTCTAATCCTACTTGTATAACCAGCCATTCATTGCAGTTATATAAGCTATCTCTCTCTCTCTCTTTCACACACACTAACATACTGACACACACACCACCTCTTCCCGTCGTGCCCTCGCAGGCTGCCAGCTTGTGTAACTTTCACCACTTGATACCGCTGACATTGAATTCCTTTTTATCAGATATGGATTTTGGTCTTTCCATTCCATATAACCTTCACATTTGTTGCAATGTCACATAAGTGTGACCATTCACCCCATTACTTGACATCAGTGTGTCAAGTCACTAACTAAAATGTAAGGGTAATTGTTTTTGCTGGAACAGCTTTAAGGTATTCTCTGTACTCAGTTTGTAAGCCCTGTTATATACATTTTCTCCATGTCAATCTGAGAAATAAAACCACAAAAAGTGTATACTATTATGGTAGAATTAACTTATTTACATTTTTAATAACTGCTGCATTACTGCTTAATTGTATGTTGTGCATTTGGATGGGGGTTTAGTAATGTTAAGTGGTTACAGTAAAGTTTAGAGAAGCTCACATTTCTCCTTATCATCAGGCTGATGCAGCTGGAGTTGATTGTATAGTATATTATATTGTCCTTCCTTGCATTGCTGATTGATATAACTCATTGGTGTGTACATTGTACGTGGGGGTTGGCCTTAGATGCAAGAAAATAAAATGTATTAACGTTTTTATTACCCCCATTATTGTTCACGTTCCTTTTGCATGCAGTTTTCAGTGTGAGAAGAAAATTTTTCTCAAGTTAGGTGTGCAAAAACAATTTGCAAACCCCTGTGTGGGATATTTTGTTCAATCTCTATTACCCTTTTGACCCTACTTGGTCTGTGCAGATGTCATAGATCTGAGCTCTGGTGAGGACGACTCTATCGTCCACGTCAGCAGTGAGTCCGCTGTCGAGGAAGAAGAGAGCGAGCCAAGTGGTGCCCATGCCAACGACACCCTCAACCAACCAGATGCACAGGGAAGGGTGCTGGTCAACCTGAACCATCCAGCTGCAGAGAATGACATCTTCCTGTCACCTCAGCTGGCGCGAGCAGTGAAACCTCATCAGGTATTAAGCTGCTTTTACATGATCAGAACTTTATGAAAATACAAAAAAAAGGAAAAACTTGTTTCAATCATTGTTTTCTCTAAATCCATCTTTGATATGCAAAGTATGTTCTGTTTATTTCTTGGCCTTTCATGAATCCTGAAGCTTCATTCTCCTTCTGTTTTTCTTGCCTTCTTTTCCTTAGATCGGTGGAATCCGTTTCCTGTACGATAACCTGGTGGAATCAGTGGAGCGCTTCAGCAGCAGCAGTGGATTTGGCTGTATCCTGGCTCATAGTATGGGCCTGGGCAAAACACTGCAGGTCATCTCCTTCATCGACGTCCTATTCAGACACACCCAGGCTCACACCGTGCTCGCTATCGTACCTGTAAGACTTTATCTTCATATAACAGAACAAGAAAAGGACTGAGTCCATTAATAGTTGTATGTAGAAGAAGAATTTTTTTTAAAAAACACAAGTGGATTTAATCAAAAGATAAAAATGAGTAGATAATTCAATTAAAAAATGTCTGGGCGCTTCTTACCGCCAAGCCCTTGAGTTGGGATGATGAAAGTGTGAGTAAATGTCGAAGTGAAGAGTAAATCAGAGAAAGGACAAGTTAAGAAATGTTAAGATTTTTTGGAACTCACAATAGCATGAATTATTGATATTTCTTTTTTATTAGCAAAGTTCTAATATTTTAAAATAACGTTAATTGTAAAACCAAAAAGTAGCTAAAATGCAAGTTTTGGTCATTCAACCTGAACATCCAACCAGCAAATTAATAGATCAGACATGAACAGAATTCATATAGACACTAGATGTCAAAGATATAAGATTATTTGATATCTATCCATTCATTTCATCCCAGGTGAACACACTGCAGAACTGGTTGTCAGAGTTTAACACATGGGTACCACCCCCAGAGGCTTTGCCTCCAGACACCGATACCGCACTGGTGACACCACGGACATTTAAGGTTCACATCCTCAATGATGAACACAAGTGAGTAACAAACACAAGTACATTTGTTTTAACAAAAAATCCTTTGTAAAGACTTGGTAATTTTTCACGAATGTGTTCTCTTTGCTCTAGATAAAAACAGCATTGATTAAATGTTATGTAAATATCAAGGAAGAACAAATAAAATTCTACAGGTTCTCTCTCAGAAACAAAGCAGGAAAGCAGAAAGGAAATGTTTCATCTGTCTTTTAAAAAAAACCCTAAGCTGACCCTATGTGCTGTTGTCCTCTGTGCTTAGTCCCCATCTGGCTCATCTTTCTTCCATCTCTCCAGTATCTTCCTTCCCAACAGCTGTTTCTGCTGGAAATATTTTCTGATTCTCATGTGTATAGGGATGGAGGATGGAAGGACGGCTGAAAAATTAGCATTTAGTTTCACGATGAAGTCAAATTAACACAGTAATGTCAATAGTATTTTCCTCTGTAATACAGGATAATCTGATACTATTTCAGTTTTTTCTTGTCTTGTTTGCTTATTTTTTTTGTCTTCAGATACATATTTCATACTTTTCTTAGTTTCACTTAGTTGCCACAAATCACATTTAAACTCATCACTCAAAGAACAAATACTTTGAGTTTTCTTAGTTTACCTTGTGTGTCACTGGATTGGTTCTTGACATCGTGATGAATGTTATTGTTTTAGATAAACCCTTTTACTTTCTACATTGCTGTGGGGCAAAAAGTGGAAGGAAAATAATTATTGTATTAGCTTTGAGAAACACTAGCAGCCAACTTTATTCTTTCCCATGCTACTCAGGAACACAACAACCAGGGCCAAGGTGGTGGAGGACTGGGCTCGGGATGGGGGCGTGCTGTTGATGGGCTATGAGATGTACCGCCTTCTCTCGCTGAAGAAGAGCTTTGTTGCTGGAAGGAAGAAGAAGAGCAAGAAAGCAGCAGTACCTGTTGTCATTGACCTGGATGAAGAAGACAGACAGCAGGAGCTACTTAGAGGTTGGAGACTCTGGGATGATGGAAGGAGGGAGGGGAGGCAATGTGAAACAGAGATAGGAGCAAGAGAAGAAATAGAAAAGAAATATAAAGAACAAAAATTGCATGTGATGTTGCGAGACCAGTAGCAATAAAAAAAAACAGATTAAAAAACTATTGGGTGTAAGTATCATCAGTTGTTCTCCTTCAGGTATTGAAAAGGCTTTGGCCCAGCCCGGTCCAGATGTGGTAATCTGTGACGAAGGACACCGGATCAAGAACTGCCACGCCAGCACGTCTCAGGCTCTAAAGAACATCCAAACCAGACGCCGTGTGGTCCTAACTGGATATCCACTTCAGAACAACCTGATTGAATACTGGTGCATGGTTGACTTTGTACGACCTGACTTTCTGGGTATGAAATGAGATCTGTGCTTTATTTCTGGAGATGTTCTTTCACAGTTTCGTGCTAAGAAAAGCATCAGCAGTTAATGTTGCAACTTCAATTTCTACATCCTATACATATTTCAGGTACTCGGCAAGAGTTCAGCAACATGTTTGAGCGTCCCATTCTGAACGGGCAGTGTGTGGACAGTACGCCTCAGGATATCCAGCTGATGAGGTACAGGAGCCATGTCCTGCACAGCCTCCTGGAGGGCTTCGTACAGAGGTTAGAGTCATGATCATTTGTCCATAAAACAAAGCTGGATCACCCTTAAATTTAATATATCAATGCTGGCTCAATTCTAATAAGGTCTTGCAAATATTGATTGTGACTTGTCTTTAATCAAGGCGAGGCCACGATGTGCTGAAGAACCAGCTGCTCTCTAAGGAGGAGCATGTGATTCTAGTACGTCTGTCTCCCCTGCAGAGGGCGCTCTACACAGAGTTCATGAACCGCTTCAGAGAGGCAGGAAACACAGGCTGGCTCAGCCTCAACCCACTCAAGGCTTTTTGCGTCTGTTGCAAGGTGAGCAATGCAAGCATATGGCTGGAACCTCTACATGAATACTAAAAAAGCTTTATTTAAAAATAAAAACAAGATTAACTAAGAACATTTTACCAGCAATTGGAGGATAAATATCAAAATTCCTTTTACAAAAGTCTTTTTGTGCAATGTTCAGTGTATATATTTTACTAAATATAAATTCATGTCTTTCTTCAGATTTGGAACCATCCCGATGTGCTGTATGAGGCTCTGCAGAAGGAAAACCTTGCAAGTGACCAGGATTTAGACCTTGATGACATTACCTCAACAGGACGATGTCAGACTGCACCCAATCAAAAGACCAAGAGCCCGGACAGTCCTAACCCCATTGGTGGCCTTAGTCTTAACCAGCTACAAGAGAAAGCCAATCAGGTCATCACATACGAATGGGTACGTTGGAAGACTTGATTACAAAAAGGCTGTCAGTCACAGTCAACAGTTGCTTTTACATGATGCTGACCCATTAAATTGCGAAGATTCTGTTTTACTAACTATTAACGCTGGCTGATTGGAGTTGTATTTGTCTGAAAGCTGCACTGACTGATGCATATGGAGATTCAGAATTTCAAATACTTCATGCTGTGGTGGGATCAGATGTGGGAGAACTGATCCATAATTTTTGTATGTAATCTTTAACTTCTAATGCTGCAATCGGTTTTAATAGTCTCTCTTTTCACATGGCCAGGCAAAGGATATCATGAGTGACTACAAGCCGGGCATCCTAGAGAACTCAGCAAAGATGGTTCTGCTGTTCCACCTGATAGAGGAGAGCATCAGGAAGGGAGACAAAATCCTCGTCTTCAGGTAAAAAATGCTGTGGTTCACTGTGGTTTGATTAAAAAAAGAAAAAACAACTAAAAAGGGAGAGGGAGATAATTTGAAGGTCTTTATCCTGTTTTTGCATTACCTTGATAATTATTTAAGCTTGCGTACGTGGGATCAGATTTCTTATTCTGCCTCTGTCTGCCTCCCTGCAGTCAGAGTTTATCTACGCTAACAGTTATTGAGGAATTTTTGGCTAAGAGACCGGTGCCTCTGTCACCCAGTGCACCCAGCAGAGACACAGTCAACCAGAACTGGGTCCGCAATCTCAACTACTACAGTAAGTGATCATGAATTATGGTTTAAAGATGTTGTTCCATACTGTTAAAGCATATGTGTCAAAGCATAAAACAAGTAGAATAGAATAGAATAGAATAGAATAGAAACTTTTATTTGCCATTTGTGCTTAAACATACAGTCCAGGCACATCAGAAATCTTGTTGCGGGGTTCTGCGAGTCACAGAGACTTAAGTATAAATATAGAGAAAAATTGCTATACAGAGTATAAAATATAAAGCAAATATTAAATATACAAATATACAAAAACCTATACATCCAAAATGCAAGTAAGGTTTAGGGGAGATAATATAAATTTTCTGTGCATTGTAATAAATTATTAGAGAGGAACCATGCACTTTATGATATACTGAACTGAGCCACTAATTATGCTGAACTGATAAATCCATTCTCTTTGGGGAAACTGGCTGCAGTGATTTGAGTTGGTGTTACTACTCTCACTAGCTTTCAGTGAGTGTTGCCACCTGCTGGTGTTTTTTAGTGACAACCAGATTTTGATATATATTTTTCTACAAGCTAGTGTTAGAATTGACAGCTGTTTTAGCTGTGGTGTTTGTCTGTGTCATGGATATTTAAAAAAAAAAAAATTTATATTTATTTTAAAATATTAGATATTTTTAATAGATTGGCTATTTAAAGCATGAGCTATTTCCATTATCTTAGTCACAGCAAACATGTTAGGTCCAAGAACAAATTAAAATTTTGTTTTATCTGTATCTCTGGCTTGGGATGAGCTAACTTGTCTCTGTGTTCATTTGTATTATTTCACTTATGTACTCATGTTATTTTATCTACACAATAAGAACATATGGAGAATTAGAATCATTCTAAAGGATAAAGTTGTACTATGCTGTGGAACAAGCAAGCCAGCAGTATTTATTTATTCATTGTAAAACAAGAAGAGAGAGGATAAAGAATATTAAATTAAAGGAATAGGAAACTCTTTGTACTCTAAGGTAACTGACTACCTTAAATGTCATTTTAAGCTATTCTGTTGGATCCAAGTTAACTCTACGTTTGTTGTGATATTTTTTAAGGACTGGATGGAAGTACAACAGCCTCAGAGAGAGAGAGACTGATTAACCAGTTCAATGATCCCTCCAACACCTCAGCATGGGTTTTCCTACTGTCAACCAGGTAACACACTCTTTGTACCAATAATATTAGTGATCTAAAAATATGATCTAAAAATGACTAATTTTCTTATTGTTCTCCTTGCTGTGCCTCAGGGCTGGTTGTCTGGGTGTGAACCTGATTGGGGCAAACCGTGTGGTGGTTTTTGACGCCTCCTGGAACCCGTGCCACGATGCCCAGGCTGTGTGTCGTGTCTACCGCTATGGGCAGAGAAAACCTTGTCATATATACCGGCTGGTGTGCGACTTCACGCTAGAGAAGAAGATCTATGACCGCCAGATCTCTAAACAGGGCATGTCTGGTGAGTTAGGAGGATACATGTAAAAACACCTCATAGCCCCATAGTGTCACAACACTGCACCAAGCTGCTGTCAAGTTACTGTCAATGACCTCTCCTAAAATGTGTCTAGGGCAGGGGTGTCAAACTCACGGCTCGCGGGCCGCTTCCGGCCCCGCCCCTACTTCCGGTCGCCAATTCGATGTCAAAAATGTCATGTAATTCGGCCCTTTAAAGCGCCACATTACAATTATTTAATTCAGTGCGTCCACATTTCATTATATAATCGCAGTGTGGCGCTTTAAAGGGCCGACTTGCATGATATTTTTGACATCGAATCGGCGACCAGAAGTAGGGGCGGGGCCGGAAGCGACCCGCGAGTTTAACACCCCTGGTCTAGGGTAAGGTTATAGTGACTTAAAAAGGAATTAAATACAGGTGTATTATTATTATTATTATTATTTATTGCATAAAAACATTTCTTGTATAACATCATCTTTGGTGTACTTTTTATACTTTTTAAAATTTAGCCGCTTCTTCTTTTGGCTGCTCCCGTTAGGGGTCACCACAGCGGATCATGTATCATGAATCCGCATTTGGATTTGGCAAAGATTTTACACCGGATGCCCTTCCTGATGCACCCATCCCCATTTACCCGCACTTGGAGCAGGCACTGGGAGTATACTTGTGTGTGGCCCCTGAGGCTGGGTTACTTTTTTTAAAATTTACCAATGATCTTTATTTAACTGGAAAAAAAGAAGAAATTGTATAAGACAATTAGGTTGCATTCGACCTCCGATATCCTCAGTTTATAAACATTTCGCTGCCTTTTGATGACAGTTCCGTCAAATATCTGTCGGCATTTAAATTTCCTGAAAACCACTATTGCCGATTTCTATGTGAACAGATAGTTTAATTCAGGGCTCTTTTTGCCAATGGCTCTTGTCTTTCAATGTGAGGTGTCTCAAGAGTTTTCTGTAAACTTTGACACATTGAGGCCACAGGAATTTAGCCGTTTCTGTCTACAGTTTGTAAGTTTTGCCATCATGTATTATTAGATCATTGTTTATCCAAACGTGCAATTCATTTTAACTCCATCCTCAATCCATCAGACCGTGTGGTGGATGACCTGAACCCTGTGCTAACCTTCACAAGGAGAGAAGTTGAGTCGCTTCTTCATTTTGTGGAGGAGGAACCGGACCCCTCCCGTGTCCAGTTGCAGCCAGACAACAGCATGGAGAGCGTCCTCAGGAAGGCACTGCACCTCTATTCTCGCCTGATTACAAAGGTAAATGAGCTAGGGAGACTTAACCTTATACTTCCTCTAGGGGTGATTAGAAATAGAACATAGACTTCACTACCTCCCAGACGTTGTTTGTTGTGGTCTTCAAGAAAAAAAACTCCTTTTTACTGACATTAGTTGTTTTTAGTGAGCTTTCCCAGACATGTTTGAGATCTCTCTGCTAATTTAATAAATCCCCAGCTGTCATTAAAGCTTAATGACAGTCAGATGCATCCATAGTCACCCATTACAATCCATTTTTGGATTATAGATGAAGAGGGATCTACAATTTTGCTTTTTATTTATAGCACTGTTGAGATGATGAGCTGCCACATAATTAAACCTGCTGCTGCTTAGAAAATCTTTTAGCTGTCTTTGAATACTCCACTTAACTCTCCCATGAATTTTATTGCAATAAATTGGTAAAAGCTAGTAAAAATATAAATACTCACTACTACTAGGATGTTGACATTGTAAGTTAGGTAATCATGCAGACTCAGAGCTGAACACTGATTACCTTTCAACCTCCTTTCCAGCAACCATTCCCCCATGAGTCCCTGCTGATGGACCGCAGGGAGCTGAAGCTGAGCAACGCTGAGAAGAAAGCTGCAAAGAAGGGCTATGAGGATGAGAAGAGGGCCTCAGTGCCATACACTCGCCCTTCCTATGCTCACTATTACCCTGCCAGTGACCAGAGCCTTACCAACATCCCTGCCTTCAGCCAGAGAAACTGGTCAGTGATTTGCCGCTGCTTTGTCAATATTTAAACTAAAAAGCTACTGGAAATAAATTTTTTTTGAAGTTTGCTTTAAATCCTAAAAAAATAAAATAAAATAAATTTCTCTATTCAGGCGCCCTCCCACTCGCACTGAGGAGAAGCCAGTGGCCAGTGTTCGACCAGTCCAGTCAACTCCAGTTCCTATGATGCCCCGCCAGGCATCCGCAAGCTCTGCCCCAGGCAGTGACTCCTCTAGATCCAGCCTTGGAGGCTTCCCTGTCAACTACCTGCAAAAAGCCGGGGTTTTTGTACAGAAAATCGTCACCACTACTGGTAGGGAAATCGTCCAGACATTCCATTTTCCTCATCCTCTTTAACCTTCCTTTTATTTTTAGCTCATCCTATCATTTACCTTTGCACTTTTTTGTTGTTATTATTAATAATAATACTAAAAAATAATATTTATGGATGGAATAGATGGTCTTAAACTTGAAGTGTCTTTATTGGTCACTTTATAGACATAGTGATTCCAGGCACCAACAGCTCCACAGATGTCCAGGCCAGGATCACCACTGGAGAGAGTATCCATCTCATCAGGGGCACAAAAGGTGAAATATGACTTTATTATACTCAGGGAATTTTTTTGTGTGTTAATTGCACAAAAATGTGCTTGTTCCAGCTTCTCAAACTTGAGAATTTTAATTTAGAGTAAAAATCTGAATCTAATTCAACTTTCTTGGTGTACTGACCATTTTCTTTACCGTTGGCTTTTTAGGGACTTATATCAGGACATCAGATGGCCGAATCTTTGCTATCAGAGCAGCTAATAAGGCCAAGACAGTAGAGGAGAATTCAACAGCACCACCCAAAGGTAGGATGATTCGCTTACAAGAACTCCACTAAAAGTATGGAGCCCTAGATAGACGATTAGAGATGTTTTCATATTTATACACCACCTCAGAAATAAAGCACTATGATATTACTGACTTTATAGTATTCTTTAAATAAACTGAGGGTGTGTCAAAACTTTAATTCTCCTCCTAAAGCTTATATCACTTCCCTCTTTTTCTTCCCAGACTTGCAAGCCCCACCTCAAGAGGTTTCCGCCAATGTCAGTAACGGTTGCCTGTCACCTAAGACTGTTCCCCGCCCTCTTTCGCCTGACAGCCCAGAGATCATTAATGAGTTGCAGCGCTACACAGGTGGCACAGGAGCTAGTGCCACAGCCGGCTCTGCTGTTCAGCCAGCAGAGAGCGGCGTGCCCTCTACCAAACTGGTTCAGGCCAATGGCAGCAGTGGGAGCGGTTTGGCAAGTGGAAACATGAGTCACCATGATGCCTCTGTCACTAATGTAATTCAGCCTAACATGGATGCCACTGCCGCCCAAGATCTGAGAACAGGCTCCAAGCGCAAAGCCTCAACCCCATCCCTGGATGAGCGGGCCAGTAAGCAGCCCTCTGTTGGCAAGCACTCCTCAGCCCCACTGGCCTCTCAGGGCTTCCCTTTCACTGGGAGCTATGGCCTTCCTCCTGTGGGTCTCAACTCTGCCATGCTGGGTGGTTCACTGGGGCATCCACTCTTCATGGGGGCGGGCTCACGTTACTTCCAGCCACCCCACAATCAGCTGGGGGACCCCAGTTACATGTACCCAGATCTGTTCGGCTTGAGCGGAGCGGGCACTGTTCCCACGTCCTCACCCTCCTCTTTATCTACAACAAACACCGCTCCTGTTGTCTCATCTTCCTCCTCAACATCTTCAACTTCTGCATCAGCCAAAGCTGCCAGTTCACTTCAAGGAGCCATGCCACCATTCATGCTGAGCCCCAACATGGCCGGCATGGCTGGGATGCTCCCTCCAAGTTTCCCCCTCTCATACAGTCCGTCTCTGGCAAGCCTCTACACTGGCTCAATGCTCCAAGGAGGAGTGCCAGGTCCAGCTGCCACTCCTGGCCCAGCTGGGGCCAGTTTTCTGTCCCAGTACCCTCTTACAGCTCCCTCCAGTTCCTCCTCATCTTCTCCTTCTTCTTTCTCCCCCTCAAATCGATCTGAGGCCCAGCGGGGCCCAGTTCTTGTGAATGGCAGTGATGTTAGCAATACCAGCAGCTCAGATGATGACAATGATGTAATTGAGGTGAGGGGACAGTGACAGAAGAATGATTTTGCTTCTTGAAAAGGCTTTCAGAAATTTTAATGATCATCACAAAAGGATGAAACCCTTTTTGCCTGAATGCAGGTTTACAAGGGTCTGTGGTCAAAGCCAAGAAGGACAAAAAATGAAAGACAATTAAAGTGTGGACAACTGAGCCCCTGCTGAAGTGTTTCCTCTGATCATCTCTATTTGCCTTGGAGAAACGGTCTGAATGGGGATTTAACACAGAGTGGACAGTGATTTCAGCAAATGAATCCTAAGAAAAGCTTAACAACCTCCATAAGGAAGGAGAAAATGAAAATGCAAGGACTTTGGGCTTCCAAATTTTTTGTCCAATGCCGGCATTGAAAATGCTTATCACTGGACTGAGTACTGCTGAGTATGGGCCTGTAGTGACCACAACTGGCCACTAGTTGTACCGTTGACTTTAGAAATTTCTAGTTCTGCAGCTTTGCTAGTTGTTGAGACTTTTGCTTTCAGCTAATTAAAAAGATGAGGTGGAATTGCTTATAAAACAGGTTTGACAATTACATTAGCCGGTAGTGAAACTTATTTCATAACTGAAATGGTATTGTCTGTCACTTGTTGCTACTGAATATTTCTTTTAAAAAACTGTTTAAGAAATGATTACAAGATCAAAAAGAACTTTTAGAGAGCATTTTATTGACTGAACTTAATGACTCACTGCCAGGACAGGTGTATTGTAAGTTTTTGTTCTTGAAGGAAAAAGAAATGGGATCATCTTGAAATACTGAAGAAACAGCTTTGAGGATGAGGTTAAAGATATTTACTGAAACTTTAAAACTAACAAAAGAATGTATGCTTAATCAAATGCCTTTACACCAGGCCTTTTTGAAAAGACTTCTTCTATTTAGGCATCAGATGTGGGAAGATCTGATTTTTCTTTTTGTGTGTGTATTTTGTATTTATGTAATCTATGATTGCCTAAAAAGACAGCCAGGTGAAAATGAGAAAAAACTGTGTCCTAGTGAGGTGTCCTCCTCGTAGCGGAGAAACAACCAACAGAACATGCCTTTTTGCCTCCATCTTTCTGAATGTTAACTGTGAGAGAGGGGAGGTAAAGAGAGACAGACGGTTACCGCGGCTCTCTGAATCTCACCCACAGTCTTACTGTAGCCTAGTGAAAAACGATGCAAAACACTCACTCAAGCCTATATATGTATTTGTACAACCCCAGAGGAACTGAGCTTGCAACCCAGAGTTTTGGTTACGCTCTTGTTATTACTGTGTTTGTATCTGCGTGTTGTGTTTTTAAGGGTTGCAGAAGGAATCTTTTTTTTTTTTTTAAAAAGAGAAGAGTTGTGTTACTTGGTTTGGTAACATGATCTCACTCAGATTTCACCTATGCTCTGCTGTTTTTCCTTTTTCTTTCTCTGTTTTGTCTCATTTTGTGAACAGAGGTCAATGTAAAACCAAACCAGTTATTTTTTTTTTTAGGAGAGATGATGTAGCTTTGCCAAAAAATAAACAAACAAAAAACAATAAAAGCACATCAGAAACCTCCATCAAAGAGGATTGTGTCTTAAGAGACCAAATAATGCAGAGCAGATTTAAAATCCACCACAGTGATGTGCTCTCTCTACAATGTCCTCAAAGCTACAGTTGAGAAATACATATCCATCTACACTGTTAAAAAAGATGCAAGTCTGTATTTGGCTGGATGAAAGCTAGAGAGGCTTCGTTGTGTGACCAAGTTCCTTTTAGATTTGCTGTAAACCATCATTCTGCTGTTCCAACTGATCACACAGAGTAATCTACCTTGGTCAGCACTGTTCTAATGTGGAAATCCTCACCAGAAACAGCTGCATGAAGAGCATTTAAAACCACTAGCTCTTTCATTGATGAAACATCTTCAAGTTAATACTCAGCGTAACCTGTCCTTTTTTCTTCTATGAAATTGTTCTCCGTACTGAAACTGTAAGTTTACTTTTGTTTCATTTTTTTGCTCTCTACAATGTTTGAATTTACCAAATTAATTTATTTATGACGGTGCATATTTATTCATTTGTATTTTTATTTTTGTACAATGTCTTTTTGGTTTCCATTTTTTCATCTTTATCTTGTTTGTAAGATTTTTACAGTCATATTAGTATTGTTACTACAGATGGGGTTTTTGTTTAGTTTTTTGTTTTTTAAAGAACTAATGATAAGCCAGTCTGACCCAACACATGTGAAGCTGTGCAGAACTTTTGTGAGGACCAACTCTTTAGTGTATTATTAAGCACATTAATATCCAGGATAGCATAGAGTAAATATCATATCTGATAACTGATCAGCTGTTTATAATGAGAAACCAAAAAAATGACACCAGGGGCATTCAGCAACTGTGCAGTGTTGAAATTATTTTCCTATTTATATGAGCTCAGATAATTGGGATACAGATGTAAGTATTGAATCTGAGCAATATGAGCCATTTGTGTGCATGTTAGCTCAATCACAGGTAATGGGTCAGAAACTGAGGCAGTCCAACCCACTCATCATCTGAAAAGAAAATGATATCAAGTGCTTTTTCTCTTTTCTGTTCTTAATTACCATATCACCAGAATTGTCCATTGATCAAGTTTCCTCAGTGTTGAACTGTTTGGTTGTCAGCGCAGCATCTGCTGACTGACCGCTCTTTAGTTTCACAGCTTTCTACTTGAATTTACATATTTATTTATACAAATCGATTTGGTCGGACAAGCATAGCCGACTGTCCGAATTCCATTTTAGCTGATGAGAAGATTATATCTGCTGTCTTTGAGGATTGGCTCCAGTCAAAGCCTGTTGTGTGGACAATGTGTATGACCTTAGGTTACATCCTTTTTTGTTTGTTTTTTGAAGTTTGTAAATAAAAAAACATGTTCTCAATAATACATTTCCTCAGTTGTTTATATCAGTAGTGACAGATGTAGAGCTTACCCTCTTTTGTTGCTCTCCCACACGCACAAGCAGGCTTAACACTGACTTATGAATCGCTCCGGCATAAAAAGACACCTAACACAAGGGATGAACTAGTGTTGTGTCAATACCTAGCAGACAACTTAGCAAAGAAACAATTTGAAATGGTATCTTCTGGCACTTTTTCCATGCCGCAAAAACATTTTTCCCCATTTTTAGTTTAAGAAAAATGCCAAAGATAACAGTTTGACAGACATAAAACAGTATTTTTTCACTAACAAATGGATCCCCAAAGAGTTATTAGCTGGAAACTTGGCATATCTCATCATGGTG
>VUQH01009296.1:6880-17975 GCA_015106775.1 Etroplus canarensis
GTGCGGGGGTTTTTTTTTTTTTTTTTTTCCAATTTAGTCATGTTCCTGCTGTTAAGGTTGCCCCTTTTTACTACCATATTGATCAGGAGGAGCTGTTAATAATATCTGCCCTATAACTTTGTATGACGTCTCGTGTATTGCCTCACTATCAACGAGCAGTCAAAGCCCTGTTAGTTCAGTGTAAGGCTAATTTGAGCTAGTAGCATGCGCTAGCTAGCAAGTGCACTGTTGGCTTGCGAACTTGATACTCACAACTTGCGCCATCTACTTAGCGGTTTTTAAATATGGTAAATGTGAACGAAAAGGACTTGCCACCCTTCGACCGTAATCTGGTGATGGTGAGCAGCCCGCTTTGAAGCTAAACTCAGCTGGTACTGTAGTACACTTAGCCAGCATCAGCATGATGTGCCTGGCCAGCTAACCAAAGCCAACAATACCCTTCCAGCTCGGATTTGTGCTCACTCTCTGAACTAACAATAAATGCCCTTTACTCACCGTTTTATGTCCACTCTGGGGGATCTGAGTAGCGAATACGGGGTCCTGGGTAAGACCCCCGTCGCTTTCCACACAGCTTCCACAACCAAAACAATACTTCTGTCCACACACTGCGGATCCCTGGCCAAGGTTTAAAATGTTTGTATTTCAGCGTGTCCTCTAAAGACTCCTTTTCTGAGGGAAAATCCCTTGTCTCTTGTCTTACGCAGGGACCCAAATGTAGCTAGAAATCAATTTGGAACCGTTAAAACTGTACCCTAGTCTTCGGCGACTTTTAGAAATTAGATCCCCTCAAACCAGTCTCTTTTCCCTTTGCAAAAATGGCGGCCCTGCCAGGACTGCCGAGACTCCGCCTCCCCCACACGAGCCCCCCCTCCTTGCCTCGCCATCACCAAAACCCGAGCCCCGCCTCCACATACTGCGGGGCTTACACTCCCGAATCCGCAGGGGCTCCGTGACCGTGCTTCGTGCGCGTCCGCGTTTCCTCAAGAGGTCTGCTATTTCTGTCGGTAACGCCGTGGATTAACTGCGCTATTTGGACCGTACCCGTCAAATTAAAATGGACAGGCCTGTTTGGAATCATTTTAAACGTGCTGAATTTAAAAGAGCGGCTGAACCTGAACGTTTTATAGCCTCTTAAACAATAAAGTACATTGTGTAATCCCTAGCCTCTTTGTGCTATCTGCATGATCATGTTTTGAAAGTGAAGTCAGCTGTGGGAAAGCTGTTATCGGGAGGTTTTGTTTGAACTAATTGCTATTTCCCCTCCTGTTCCCTTCTCTTCCACTGAAGATAAGAAGGAGCGATAGCCTGCAGCCTATTAATGTGGATTTTGCATCAACAGGGACCCACATTGCATCTTTATACCAAACAAAGGGTGTAATCTATCAAGTATATGGCTGTTTCTTTGATATTTATTTGTTAATAAAGGCACAAAACAGCAATTCAGCACTTCTAAACTCTTGAGTAGGTCAGTCCACATTTGTGTTGTTACTGCCTCTGTAATATACATATGTGGCCACTTGATTAAGTACACATGTTCAGTCTTAATGCAAATATCTAATCAGCTAATCACATGGCCGTAACTCAATGCATTTAGTTTGCAGATGGCCAAGATAACCTGTTGAAGTTCAAACTAAGCATCATAATGAGGAAGAAAGATAATTTAAGCGATGTTGAACATGGCATGGTTATTGGTGCCAGATGGACTGGTCTGAGTATTTCAGAAATCAGCGATCACAACCATCTCCACAGTTTACAGAGAACGATCTGAAAAAAGGAAAATATCCAATGAGCGCAGTTCTCTGGATGAAAATGCCTTTTAATCCCAGAGGACTGGAAAACTCAAATAACCACTTGTTACAGCTAAGGTCTGCAGAAGAGCGCCACTGAATGCACAACATGTTGAACCTTGAAGCAAATGAGCTACAGGATCACCAAAATAAGACAATAGAAGATTTTTTAAAAACGTAATGAATCTTGATTTCTGCTGCAACATTTAGATGGTAGGGTCAGAATTTGGTGCAAACACTACAAAAGCATTGATCCATCCTGATTTGTATGTAAAGTTCAGGCTGGTGGTGGTGTATTAGTGTAGGGGATGTTTTCTTGCCACCCTCCGGGCCCCTTAGTATCAACTGAGCACTGTTTGAATTCCACAACCTACTTCAGTATTGTTGCTGACCATGTCCATCCCTTTATTATCACAATGGCTGTTTCAAGCAGGATAACATGCTTCACACTCAAATCATATCAAGCTGGTTTCTTGAATACAACAACCAGTACTCAAATGACCTCCGGAGTCACCAGATCTCAGTCCAATATAGCACCTTTGGGATGTTGTGGAAGGAGCGATTTCCATCATGCTTCTGACATATTTGGAACAACTGTGTGATGACATCATGTAAATGTGGACCAAAAGATTCAAGATTCTTTATTGTGTTATACCATGTAACAACGTGCATTATTACGGCAATGAAATCTTTTGTGTTTTGAGGAGGGATATTTCCAGCACCTTGTTGACTGTATGCCAAGAATTAAGGCAGTTCTAAAGGCATAAAGGGGCAGAACCCAATACTAGCAACATATATATAGATATATATATGTCAACATATACACATCCTTTATTTTACCACTGGCACGGCTGTAAAGAAGCACCCAAATCCGCTACCCAACACAGTAGGAGGCAACTAAGCTGTTATGTAACACCTTACACAAGAGCAGTATTTTCTATATTGAAGTGATATTTGGAATGAATGGCCTGTGAAACACAGCAGGCTGAGATTTAATCAAGAACAAAGAAGAGTGGCCATGCAGGACAATAATCTGAGGGCTACATCTTTATTAAACCTGTAAGAAGTAAATAAATCCAGATTTCAAGGCTGGGAGGAGGGGACAAATAAACTCACTTAAATCCCCACTTGTAGACTTCCCAAAGTTTGATTTAAAGGTATAATCACTATAAATAATTAAAGTTTCAGGTAATTACGAGTTAGTTGTTTGGGGATGTGTTTTGTGGCCTCTCATTATCACCTAGTAGAGACTGCAGTTTGCAGCCCTTTGATTTATTTATAAGTTGATGTAAAAGCCGTTGATATTGACGTAAAAGCCGTCAATGGTAAATACTAAATATTTTCGCAGTTTTCCCGACAGGTTTTCTTGTGACTGTGGTGAAGAGACATGCCTGTAGAAACCCCTTTGACATCATATGTTCAGAGAGGATGTTCTCATCCTTTCCGTTTGTTGACCCTCCCCCACCCTGAAACCGCATCCACTCGCGCATGCGCACTCCCACAGGACCGCTGCAACGGTTGGTGTGCGGGCAGCCGGGTCGTTTGATAAAAACTTGGGGGAGGACAGAGACAGAAAAGTTGAGCCCACCAACCAACCCTCGCCCGCTTCACAACGGCTGTGGAGGAGGCAGCGATTAAAAGGCCCCTGTCGGTGTATATTTTTTTCTCTTTTTCTGGAGAGGATGGCACGTATGCCGTTGCGCCAGTGGTATTTTCGGTCCGAAGACGATCCGACCTCTCCTGTGTTAGGACGGTGGTGCTCAGTTGGTGGGGGATTAATAATGGTCCATAAACAACTGATGAAAATGGTCATTTTTGAGAAATGGTTGGTTTATGATGACATCATGCAGTTGGTATTTGTGGGCGGGATCTGAGCTGAGAGGGGAGAGGGGCGCAACCGGAGAGCAGCAACGACCAGGCGCCATTAGCTAACAATGTCAAATTACTGTGAGTGTGTGGTGTATAAAGAAGCGTCCCAGCGGACTGGAGACAAACTATTCAAATCGTATCGTTTGTAAACCGTGCGGAAGCGGACTGTCAGCGTCGGGCGATAAAC
Source organism: Etroplus canarensis (assembly GCA_015106775.1). NCBI lineage: Eukaryota > Metazoa > Chordata > Actinopteri > Cichliformes > Cichlidae > Etroplus > Etroplus canarensis. The sequence goes on from VUQH01009296.1 coordinate 10,724, forward strand.
GGCAGCTTCGTGTCCTTTAATGAATTTGGTTGTCGTGTGAGAACAAGATGGCGTCGAGTGTGTTTTTTCTGTTCAGTTCGAGCACTCATGGGCGGCGGCGCCGTGCGCGTTCTCGCCGTCGTGATATTATTTCCTGTTTTCATATCCTGGAAGGTTGACGTTCTTGTTTCATTTACAGCCGCAGCAGCAAACGGAGAGGTGCGTCTATGGGTTTACGGGTGTTTGTAGTTGCCGGAACTGTGCTGGTTGAGAAAACCGCATTTTTTTTTTTCCACGGAAATGTAACACATGAACTCTCGATAGAAACCATAGGCAGTTGATCACTGCCAGCTTTGGTGATTTGCTGGTATTGTGGTTACGCAAGCACTTCATTTCTCTCTGTCAGAGTTCACACCAGTAAACATCTGCATCCAAAAGTGGTAAGGTTTCATTTATAGCACAAAAACATTAAGCTATGCCACCCGGACCAATTCTGTTTAGGCGTTGACCCCATCTAGTGGAACAGGCAGGTACTTTCCATACCCTTTAATTTTGTTTTATTCTGTTTATGAAGTGGAAATTACATAATCATCCGTTTTCTTCCGCTTATCCAGGTCAGGATCGTAGGGTGCGTTGCAACCTATCCCAGCTGTTATAGGGCAAAAGGGAGGGTGCACCCTGGACAGGGTGCCAGCCCATTGCAGGGCCAACACAGAGTGACACAACCTTTCACGCTCGCATTTGCACGTATCGTTAGTTTATAATCGCCAGCTAACCCTTTGCGTGTCTTTGAACTGTGGGAGGAAGCCAGAATACCTGGAGAGAACCCATACAGAGAACATGCAAACCTCATATAGAAGGGCCCAAGCTGGTGGATTCAAACCCAGACCCTCTTGCTGCCACTGTGCTGCCCTGTTACTATACAACCCCAATCTCAAAATGGGTGGGATGCACTGTAAAATCAAAATAAAAACAATGTAGTGATTTGTTAGTCTCTTAAACCAACATTTTATTCATCAAAGGACATGGAAAACATTTAGATGTTAAAATTGAGAGATTTTACTATTTCATGAAAAATACTAGCTCATCTGGAGTTTGATTTCAGCAACACATCTCAGATGTGGCAACAGAAGGCTGGAAAAGTAAGTGGTACTAAACGAAACAGTTGAAGCTGAACTGATTGAGTTAATTGACAATGGGCCCTTAATGTAATTGGGTATAACAAGAGCACTTTAGAAGAGTTTATCCAGTGGTGTGTTCAGAAACTTTTTATAGGGATGGCCACTGAAAATCTTGTAATGGCACATCAAAATCAAAAGCCCTAACTCAAATCCAGGAATTCTGTTATGCTGTTGTCATAGGTCTATCTTACATGTGTATTTATAAAATATGGTGTAAAAAAAGAAGAGTTACATAATTATGTTTAGACTCTTCTAGTTTGGGGAGCCGTTAGGGTGGCTGAGTCTTGGAGGGGTGGTTTATGCCACCCCTTGATGAGGTGCTCAGAAGTAAAGATGAGCAGAAGTTCAGGAATCTGCCAGAAACTGCATCTACAAATTGTGTAGAAATTTCAGAATATTGGCTCTCAACACAAAATTGCAAAAACTGAACATTTTATCACCTGTATTACATGATATCAAAAGATCATGAGAATCTGGAAACATCTCTGTGCAAGGGACACAGCTGAAAACCAGTATTGGATACTGGTGATCTTTGGGCCCTCTGGCAGCACTGTATTGCAGACAGGCATACTTCTGTCATGGGGGTGGTGGTGTAATGGTTAAGGTGCTGGGCTCATGATCGAGAGGTCATGAGCTCAAATCCCAGTCAGTCCCCCCCCCCCACCATGCTAAGACCCCTAGGCAAGGTCCCAAAAATGGGTACCAGTAAAATACTAGGAAGGTAACCTGCAATGGATTAGCGTCCCATCCAGGGGGAGTCTTAACTCCCAAGTTGCTTCATTCTGCAGAAACCGGGGATAAGCTCTGGCCCCATGAGCCTTGTAGACTCAGGTGTAAAAGCCCAACAGACTTTACCTTTTATGATTCTGTCATGAAAACCAATTTGTAGGCTAAGGAACACTTCCAGAAATCATTGTGAACGCATTTGGTCGTGCTATCCACAAATGCAGGTTAAAGGTCTATCATGCAATGTGAAAGCCAAATGTGAACGTGATCCAGAAATGTCACTGTCTTCTGTAGACCAAAGCTCATTTAAAATGGACTGAGAAAAAGTGGAAAACTTCTGTTTTCAGAAAAATTGAAATTTGAAATTCTTTTTTTAAAATTATGGATGTTGTGTCCTCTGAAGAGGAGAGGAACCATCTGGCTTGTTTTTAGCACTCAGTTCAAAGGGGCTTATAGCTTTTTGGGAATCACCTTATTGGTATGAAATTACTATTTTGTCAAACTTGTTAGCTTTGGCATTTTTCATAGAGTCAGCTAAAGAAAGGGGAACAAATGATCTGTTTTTCCAACAGGCTGTTAGTAACAAAGTGCCTGATGAAACAATTTAGAATTGGTTGTTTGCTAATGTGTCTGTTATGTGTAGACAAATCACTACTTCACCCCTTGTGTTAGGTGCCTTTTATATGCATGAATGATTCATAGGCGAGAGTTAAGTGGCTTAACAAATAGAAAAGATTATTTTGAAAATGGTCAGGTACAAGGACTGGAATGAAAATGGGTGAAAAAGAAGCCAATGTCCAAAGATAAACGTGGAAAGACCTTCAGAAAGCCTGTTGCTCAAGATCACTGTCTCATTGGAAGCAAAATATAAAAAATGAGGGGTGGCTCAAGACTTTTACACATTACTCCATGTATATTTTGTCTTTCTTTGAAGGGGTGTTACCTTACGTATTGTATATACATTTATTAAATCACAACTTTTCCATAAATAAACTAAGATCCTCTCTGGAATAAAAATGACAACTCTATCTCAAGAAACTGTGTGGTTACACTTTGGGGTGTTATCACTGCAAATTATAATTATTATAAAGGGAAATATTCATATTTTAAATGCAGAATCACCATGTAGTCAGAAGTGTCCAGACGTTGAATATACTCATTCTCATCAATTGAGCCTATTCAGAAGAAAGCAAGGTTTTCTCATAAGGATGTCTATCAGATTTAAAGAAAAAAAAATCACAGTAGTGGTATTGTTGCACTAGCTCAATAAATGAATAAACCGAAAAACAAAAGAACAGCCATGAGTCAAATCAATACATGGATGGAAAGAGAGTCTGTAGTCATTACTATACAAAGCAATATTATGTGCTTTATTGACACTATATTGCACCTTCATCTGCTCCCTTGTGTTCTCTCCAAAGGGTCACCACAGCAGATTTATCTGTATTGGTAATTTGACAGAGGTTTTACACCAGATGCCCTTTCTGATGCAACCTTCCATGTTGAGAGGGGCTTGTGTACCCACCTGGAATTGAACCAGAGACCTTTTGCTTGTAAAGCCAATGTGTAAACCACTACATATGAGGACACTTATTGACACTATAGTGATATTTAATTTTTAAATATCATGAGCAATAGATGTTTTTTTACACTTTTAATTCCCTATTTAACAGATCCATCTGTGGTGTAGTGAGGTGGATCCAACCTTGCAAATCACACAATTTTAGATTTCTTCTTGCAGTATTATTTTCTCCTAAATGTATCACAATAATCCAGGAAATTAAATTGTTTCTCAGAATATTCCCCATCCTACAGTTCATTCATTCATTCATTTTAACTAATCTAAAATTGACCTACTAGTACAAGCGAGCAGCTCCTTGTGTCTTCTACTTTCGGCTGCTCAATTTATGGTCTCCACAGTGGATCATTGCCTCCATCTCGCCCTATCCCTTCCATCCTCTTCTGTCACACCAACCCTCTGCACATCCTCCTCCACTATATCCATGAACCTTCTCTGTGGTCTTCCTCTTCTCCTCCTGCCTGGCAGCTCCATCTTCAACATCTTTTGTCCAATATATCCACTGTCCCTCCTATGCACATGTCCAAACCATCCCAGCTGACTTTGTCTCCGAACCGCTCAACCCTAGCTGTCCTTCTGATGTACTCGCTTGTAAACTTGTCCATCCTGGTCACTCCCAGTGAAAATCTGAGCGCCACTTACACCTTCACCTCCTGTCTTTTTATCAATGCCTCCATCTCCAAACCATACATCATAGCATAGTATCACTACAATCTTTTAAATCTTTCCTTTCACTCTTGCTGCTATCCTGTCACAAAGCACCCTTGACACTTGTCTCCACTCACTCCACCCTGCCTGCACTCTCTTCTTCACCTCTCTTGTGCACTGTGCATAACTCTGGATGGTTAACCCCATGTATTCAAACTCATCCACCTTCACTACTTCAACTCCTTGCATCTTCACTATTGCACCAGCCTCCCTCTCATTTACACACATGTTCTCTGTCTTGCTACTACTAGCTTTCATTCCTCTTCTCTCTTGTACATACCTCCACCTCTCCAGGCTCTCTTGCAACTGCTCGCCACTCTTGCTGCAGATCACAGCGTCAAGCCACTCCTTGTGTATTTTCTAAAAGAGTGCTAAAAGTCAGCTTGGTTTAACTGCTGTTAGCTACAGCCTTCTAACTACTATTTAGGTTTGAATTTCAACATTTGTAGGAAACTACAATCTGAGCATTTCATACAGTCCAACAAGTTCTGTTACCTTCTAAACAGAAGGGGGCGCTCTGGCATAGTCATTTGTCTTTCAGCCAAGTAGAAGAACTCTGTCCAATCAGAGCTGACGTTGTTGGGAGGTCGTTTATTGACAAGGGAGAAGGTGACTTCTCTGCCAGCGGAGCCGTCTCTTGTCTAAATCTAGTACTTAGTCCTAGAAACACGGGCTTTCTGATAGAAAAACAACCATGTCTTCTTTTGGGAGGGCGCTTGGAGTCCTTCGTGCTGGGACTCGGCTGCTGAGGCGCGAGCCCGGGAGGATAACGAGCAGAAAGTAAGACCGTTAGCATGCTAGCTATTCTGGTAGCTTAAAGCTTTTATCAACCTCCTAAATAGTTAGGTTTCCACTCCATTTGGCTGTTTCTTTTAATGATGTGTGTTTCAGGGCGAGTGGCGGGCCGCACATTGAGCCACAGTACAGGCAATACCCACAACTGACGAAGAAACAGAAATTCGAGTCGGAGCTCATCAGCGGTGTCATGTGGTTCTGGATCCTTTGGCACTGCTGGCATGACCCAGACGCAGTGCTGGTGAGTAAACATACTGTGTACAGTAGATACATGAAAGTGGAAGAAGGGTGTAGTTCAAAACAACACTGCAATGACGAGGCACAGGAGGCGAACCAGGCCAATTTTGATGTGTTTATATGTACATGTTACAGAAAGAAAGCATATGGTAGGATGCCAAGAGAGGAATTGTGGAATTGTTTGAGCAAGTCGGGAGTGACAGAGAAGTATGTGTAGGTGGTGCAGGACATGTATGAGGACAGTGAGACAGTGGTGAGGTGTGCGGTAGGAGTGACAGATGGGTTCGAGGTGGGTGTGGGATTACGTCAGGGATCAGCTCTGAGCCCCTTCTTGTTTGCAGTGGTGATGGACAGATTGACAGATGAGGTCAGGCAGGAGTCTCCGTGGACTATGATGTTTGCAGACGACATTGTGATCTGTACCAAGGTGGATGAGAGCCTGGAGAGGTGGAGGTATGCACTGGAGAGAAGAGGAATGAAAGCTAGTAGTAGCACGACAGAGAACATGTGTGTAAATAAGAGGGAGGCAGGTGCAATGGTGAAGATGCAAGGAGTTGAAGTAGTGAAGGTGGATGAGTTTAAATACATGGGGTCAACCATCCAAAGCAATGGACAGTGCACAAGAGAGGTGAAGAAGAGAGTGCAGGCAGGGTGGAGTGAGTGGAGACAGGTGTCAAGGGTGTTTTGTGATAGAAGGATAGCAGCAAGAGTGAAAGAAAAGGTTTACATGATGGTAGTGATACTATGCTATGATGTATGGTTTGGAGATGGTGGCACTGACAAAAAGACAGGTGGCAGAGTTGAAGAAGCTGATACTGGGAGTGACCAGGATGGACAAAGTTAGATATGAGTACATCAGAAGGACAGCTCAGGTTGAGCAGTTTGGAGACAAAGTCATAGAGGCAAGGTTGAGATGGTTTGGACATGTGCATAGGAGGGATAGTGGATACACTGGACAAAGGAAATTGGGGATGGAGCTGCCAGGCAGGAGGAAATGAGGAACACCGCAAAGAAGGTTCGTGGATGTAATGATGGAGGACATGCAGAGGGCTGGTGTGAGGGAAGAGGATGGAAGAGTTAGACAGATGATCCAGTCTAGTCACCCCTAAAGGGAGAAGCTGAAATAAGAAGAAGTTACTGCAGTTTAATGCATATACAGGTTTATGTCATCACAAATAACAAGCAAGCATCATCTTAGATGCCTTTCAGGCTAGTCTGAGTATTTCCAAAAGCTTGATTAGAAGCATAGTGAGTTGTAACCCTGGGTTTTCACTGTTATGAAGGTGGTTGGGTCCCTTCTTACAGGGACATAGTACCATGGTAACTTATGCTGCAGACCTAACCTGCTCTGGAGAGCTCAGTAGGTACAAAATAATTGCCTGCTGACCAATAAATTCTCTAGTAAATGATGTCACTAATGAGAAAGTCTGTGAATCTCAGTGCACACAGACAATAAAATAGATAAATAGATACATTTATGAAGAGGGTCTGAAGTCTTCTCCTGATGAGCATCAGTAAAAATTATAGTTATTTATTTGAATGAAAGCTGCATATTTGAATGAAACTTAAGTCTTGATCCATTTAAACATGATAGTATCCTCATATTCAGAAGGAGTTGCACTGTGTCTTTGTGGATCTTGAGAAAGCATATGATAGGGTGCCAAAGGAGGAACTGTGGAATTGTATGAGGAAATCAGGAGTTATAGAGAAGTATGTGAAGGTGGTGCAGGACATGTATGAGGACAGTGAGACAGTGGTGAGGTGTGCAGTAGGAGTGACAGATGAGTTCAAGGTGGGGGTGGGATTACATCAGGGATCAGCTCTGAGCCCCTTCTTGTTTGCAGTGGTGATGGACAGATTGACAGATGAGGTCAGGCAGGAGTCTCCGTGGACTATGATGTTTGCAGACGACATTGTGATCTGTAGGGAGAGTAGGGAGGAGGTGGAAGAGAGCCTGGAGAGGTGGAGGTATGCACTGGAAAGAAGAGGAATGAAAGTCAGTAGAAACAAGACAGAGTACATGTGCATAAATGAGATGGAGGCAGGT
>VUQH01009307.1:2324-17882 GCA_015106775.1 Etroplus canarensis
AAAGCCTTGAGTGAAAAAAAAAAAAAAAAAAAGAGCAAAACAATACAATTTGCATTCCAATTTGTTCACAAAAAACCCTTACACGCCATCAGATGATAAGATAAATGGTGGTGTGCGCCTTTTGTAAAGTGCTCCCTCGATTCAAACTCCTTTGATTGATCTGAGGCGGACGCTGACCCTGGCACTGAAGCACCATTATAAACATCTCCGATGTCCTTGTTTGCGCATTATGTCTTGCTGAGTAACTCTAATAAGCATCTTTCACTTGTTGTGTTTGTGGGATGAACAGAGTGAGATCTGCCCTCCGATCTGTGAATTGATTAAAACGACGGGCCTTAATAAAGAGCTTAAAGCTTCTTTTGCTCCGTGTGTCAGCCATGTTTCTTCATCTGTCGCCCCTGAGAGTATTTGCTGCTTTGGAAACGGATGAAAAACATTAAATCTAACGCTAATTTGCCCGTCTTCAGCGCTGACTTAAACACGCTCTGCCTCTCTTCAGCTCCCAAGCAAATTCAGTTTCTGATGATTCACTCTCTTTGCTCTTTGAGTCAGCAGAAATTCGTTAGATTCCAGATAAGTCCTCGGCTGGATTTTGTTTAATCAAGTAGAATTCAGCACGGAGTCAAAACCCATCCGCTCTAATGATCTGGCCATGGCTGAACACTGAGACCCAGACACAAGCCCCCAATTTCCTTAAAAGCGAGGCATGTTCTTGTAAACAACTCCTCCAGCTGAACATGGCAAGGTTTCCCCTTCTTCGTTCAAAGGGCACCCTCTCTACATTACGGCCTCCTTAATGAAAAAGAAGCGGGGTAGGAAACATTAGGGAGGATTTCACAAGAAGCTTCTCTCTAATGTCTGCAGAAGCCACGAGGCTCTAAAAATCCTCCCAAAAGCCTCACAGCCGGTCTGCTAGACTGCCTCCACAACAAGTTCATTATAACCAGGGTGTGATTTGCTGGGGGGGGTGTCCCCCTCTGGTTTACATGTCCCTGCCTCTGCTATTTACAACCCCCATTCCAAAATGCTTAAAATATGAACAAAAACAGAACGTCATGCTTTGCAAATCTCATAAACTGATATTTTTACTCACAAAAGAACAAAGAAAAGGCACCAAATGTTAAAAGTGAGACAGGACCATGCTTACCTGCCTTTTTGGAGTTAGGGTTGTCTTTGTTTTAATCCTCAGTGGAAATAAAAATGTATCACCCCCTCTGATTTTCGCCCTGCTTTTTGAAAGAGTCTACAAACATCAAATGAGAAATGGACTTTCAGCACTCACGCTCCTGTGAAATTAAGGAAGACAAGTGGGGATGATCTGGATCCTGTACTAACGTTCTTTATGCTGATCGGCTACTTCAGGATCTCCCACAAAGGTGAGCTCTGCGGTGTCTTATTCCAACTTGTTGAATTGCAGTTATTCACCGGGGCAGCTGTCTGTGACATTCTGCAGTCAGAAAGTCTTGCGATAGAGGACACCTCTGCAGAAATGTTGTGTGCGCATTTTGTTGGCTTTTCAAGCAGCCACACTCCAGCATGAAAAGATCAACCTTAACCCTGATCGGCATTCGCAGCATCAATCATAAAGTTGCAACGTTGCTTTGATGAAGTCCCAGTGGACCTTACAGAGCCGAGTCATTTTCTCTTTTTTACCCACTCTAAAACTCCAAGTCAGCTGGAGCCTGCGCAAACTGTCATCGAGCGTGAGGTGGAGAAAAAAACTGGACAGGTCGTCAGTTTGTCTCATGTGGTCTGCCCGCTAAGTGTGAGCAAAGGTGGTAGTCCCTCCATCCTTCCGTGGACCTGTGCGCAAGGTCTCCCATTGTCCTCCGCCCCAAAGTTCCCCACTGCCTATTCCGAGGCCTGATGTACAGTCATCGGGGGTTCTCGTGGAGTTAGATGTGGGGTCCCAACCACCAGTGCTTTCCCAAAACACAACGCAGTGGTTTCACCTGAGCGGTGGTCCGCACGCCTTTGGGTACCCAGGGTGGGGGTTCATTATCTTTTTTCCCCAAGGCTGACTCCTCTCTTGAGGTTTGGGGCCACTTTGGGCTGGAGCACCTAGTGGGTTTTCCAACCCCTTTTAAAAACCATGTCTCTGATTGTCGTAAAACCAGCCACAGGGGCCCACAAGCCAGTGTACTCCTAGTGCCGGTGAGGGCTGTGTCGGGAAGGGCATCCGGCGTCAAATATGCGGATTCATAAGATGATCCGCTGTGGCGACCCCAAGCGGGAGCAGCCGAAAGGGGAAAAAAAAAAAAGAAGTCGTCTCTGATTGTCGTAAATAAACAGGCCCATTGAAGTTAAGTGACACAAGTGACAAGTGGCTGAGTGGGACTAAGTGAATGGGAGATGTAATAGTTTCATGTTAAAGTAGCATTTACTGTTTGCATTATATTATTTGATGGGCTCACCTGTGTTTGCAAGAGGAAAACATTCAGCAATCCATACTGCCCATATTGATTTAATAAAAAATGAAATATTCCTATAACCTCTTTAGTTTTATGTTTAGTTTCTGAACTTGTATAACTGAAGTTCATAAGGATTTTATAAATGTTACACTGAGAGCGATAACCGACAACTCATATTTCTAACACTGATCACAGTATACAGGACCTCTGTGGTTTCTGAATATTTTCACGGGGAGAGAAGACAAAAATTCCCCCTTCTGTTTTTTTCTTTTCTTTTTTTTTTACAAAGTGCACCCTGGTTATAACTACACTTTCCCTCACCCTGCTGACAAACCTTAACTGTAAATGCCACAGTGATATTTTCACATTGCAAATCTGCCCTTCTGCTACAGTTTAAGACTGAACCGGGGCCTGCAGGTTACCGACTTGTCTTCCAAGCGGCACTATCAACACTAAATATCCGCTAATAAGCGCAACCGAATAAACCACATTCACTTTGCTTTCCAGCGGTGCTGCATGACAGATGGGTATTATGTTGCCATTTTTCACAAAGTTTTTAGAATTGAAACTAATTTTCCAACTCTTTTACTAGCATCTGACATACTGTAATTACGATAAGCTGAGAATTCTCAATTAGGGCAGAATTGTACTCTCTTTATGGTTGAAGCACTACTTTATGATTCAGTCTTGTGGAATTGATTTGGGGCATTAATGTTGCACTCTGCTTGTTTTAACGGATCACCCTTCGAGTCTGTGTCTGGGGGAACTGTAGCTACAAAGAAGGGGAATTCATCTTTATGGCATCTATGCCCACAGTGATGACTTCCTCTTCAATTTTCAAAAATGCACTTCTGGTACTAAATAACATTCCATGGAGGAATATGTAACAATTGTTGCTGGTACACTGTGTTTTTCTAGCGTTTACTGCAAGTCTGGTTTATTTATAGAGAGCTTTGTCAAGAGCATGTCTTCAAACACTTTGCAGAAAACGTGGATGACTAATCAGCAGTCCATCACAGAAGTAAACAAGGCAGTAAAAGTAGCAAAACAACAGCAGGACACTAAATTACACTCAGGAAAATATGTAGGTATGCTGGTGATTTTAGTAGATTAAAAAACAGTCACAAGACTAAACTAGAATCCCGCTGTATAATCTGTAGTCATGTGAAAAAGAGAGTACACCCTCTTTCAGGTGTGCTGTTTTACATAACAAATATCATCTGGTCCTCACCGGGTTCTAAATCGATTTAACCTCAGATGTAAAACAACACAACAGTTTGTGCTGTGCCATATGTGAAAAACTCAGTACACCCTATGATTCAGTAGCATGTAGAACAACTTATAGCAGTAATAACTTAAAGAAATTGTTTTCTGTTGTGGAGGAATTTTAGCCCACTCTTCTTCACATTATCTCTTCAGTTCATTGAGGTTTGCGAGCATTTGTTTAGGCGCAACTCTCTTAAGGTCCCACCACGTTCTTCATTTGGGTTGAGGTCTGGACTTTGACTGGACCATTGCAACACCTTGATTCTTTTCCTTTTCAGTCATTCTGTTGTAGATTTCCTGCTGTGCTTGGGATAATTGTCCTGTTGCATGACCCAGTTTGGGCTGTCATACTTACATTTTGACTTTAGAATAGTTTGGTATACAGTGGAATTCATGCTCATCAATGACGGCAAGGTGCCCAGGTCCTCAGGCTGCAAAGCAAGCCCAAGTCATCACCCCTCCACCAGCCTCTTTGACAGTTGTTGTGATGTGTTTGGGATGATGTGCTGGCTTTCGCTTACACCAAATAAGACTGTGTGTATTATGGCCACACATCTCCACTTTGCTCTTGTCTGTCGAAAGTACATTGTTTTAGAGGTTTTGTGGTTTGTACAGATGCCAGGCTTTCTCCTGGCAAACCTTCCAAACAAGCCTTGCTTATTCATTATTTTTCTAATATTAATTTCATGAACTTTCTTTAACATTTCACATTGCTATCTCAGGCCTGTAGAGTCTCAGGTTTAAGTCTTTGGCTTTTTGCAGTTTCTCAATTCACGCCCTGACCTCCGGGTGAATTTGCTGGGACGTCCACTCCTGGTAACTGTCCTGAATGTTTTCCACCTTTCACTTTGTGTTGCAATGGCATAATCAAATCTTTAAGACCTTAAGCGAGTTGTGCATGAACGAATGACCGCAAACCTCAATGGACTGAAGCAACATTACAAAGGAGAGTGGGCCAAAATTCCTTCAGTGATGTGAGACACTGATAAAGTCATACAGAAATCAATTACTTTAGTGCCGCTAAAGGTGCTTATACAAGTTATTGAATCATGGGGTGTACTTGGTTTTTTTACAGAGCTCCCAAAAGCTACATTTTTTTCACGTAACTAGTTTACCTATCTCTCCCACCTAAAATACAACTTTAGCGGTGATCTTGTTCACCAGTATTTCCTCATAAGGTGCTGATTGGTCAAGCTAGCTTTGGATCGGTTACTGTAATGTGGCAGCACTTGCCCCAGTGGTAACTTAAGGTATTACAATAAAAAAAACATGTAGCTGAAGTAGCATTTCAACCACAAACCACAATTATAAAAGAGACTAGACCTCCAAAAGGTTAGCACTAAATGTTTCATATTAGTAATAGGCTCCTTTATGCCTACATTGGGGTTTATCAGTGAGGTGAATGATGTTAAGACTATTAGCCAACATATTGGTGACGCTAACCAAGTGTCCCCGTGGTGTAGTGGTTTACACATTCACCTTACAAGTGAAAGGTCCCTGATTTGAGACCAGATGGGGACACAAGCCCCTCTCACTATGTGCGGGGTTGTGTCATGAAGGGCCTCCAGTGTAAAACCTCTGCTGTGGCAATCCCTTGGGGAGAATACAAGGGAGCAGTCAAAGGTACATGTTGGTGAGGACAACCCAGAGACATCTTATCTGATAGAGAGAAGAAAGGCTTGTGAAACAAGCTGATGAGCTACAAATGCAGCCACAGCTCGCTAATAGAATCAGGAAATTCTCATCCAACTGCATTGCTTCCATTTTGGCGTTCTCGCCATCAAAAGTGAATAAATACATAAACTCTTCACTTAACCGCAGTATCAGTAATATTGCTGTGTTTTCACCAAATTCAAGGTCTGGCCGAGTAGCCCTAATTCTGCCTCCCCCACTCTAACAAAAGCACTTAGTCTGCATCTTCTCTCAGCGATTGATCTTGAATGTCCTTCTCTCTGTGGAGACTTTAGTTTGTTCCCAGTCCCTAATGCTCATCTATCTGCCTTTCTTTCTACTTCTGTCTGTCTCCCTGCCCGCCTCGCTCCCCCTTACTTGTCCTCTTTGCATGCATATTAACGAAATGTGGCTGCCTGAAAGTCGTTTATCCTAATGTGGGAGGAAGTTGCAGCTTTGCCGGGCCGGCTCATGACTTATTCAGGATAATGTGAGACTGTGACGCTCTAATGGCATCCCGTTGGAGAGCCACAAACAAATGGCAGGCCTGTGGTGTCCACCCAGAGTCTGATTAATAAGCGGTGGCAATCGATGGAGGTGGTGGCTTAGCCCCTGGGGTGTTCTGTGGGGAGGAAACCAGACTGGACAAGACTATGGACAGAGCGTACGTAATGGACCACATGTTTGACCAGCTGAATGTATGTGTATCTCTTTGTGTGTGTGTGTGTGTGTGTGTGTGTGTGTTTGAAGCTCCCTGAGCCACTCGTGAGGAATGAATAGACAGGAGTTAAGTGTCTTGCTCAAGGACAATTTGGCAGCTTATGTGGATGTCCATGGACATAATAGCTGCCTTTTTATCTTCCAGTGGTATATCATTTCTGCATTAATTCGTTCATGGATTCATCCAGTGTGAAAAGCGTGTTCACACTGGGCTCATGATGACCCTTGTCTTTGCAAGTCCTTGATCTGGGCCGCTTTTCTTGTTTCAGCCTCAGCAAACTGTTTCCTCTTAACTGTATTGACCCCGTGAAAAGCAAAATACACACAACCGCAGCAGTTTGGTGGTCGGCCAAGCCACGGAAAAGCCATCAATAAAACTACAGAGGCAATACACAGAGGAGACATGGCACATCCCTGGAGTAGAGCTTCTTTTTTTAATTTTTTTTTTAAATAAAAAAGGCTACTGTTCCCTTTCCAAGTAAACTCCCAAACGATGACAAGCCAATTAACCTGCGTCATTAGTTTGAGAGGAAGCTCTTTTAAATGAAACCACGGGGCAGAACTTTAAGGAGGTTTTGCATTATTGATCTAATGTCAGGGCCGGAAGCAGTGGTTGTCATTGGGGAGTTGACGCAGGCTAGAGCGAATTACAGTAATGGCTATCTGTGCCATCTGAAAATCAGCTATCATTGTTAACCACTAATGGGCTGTAACGTACTGTTAGTGTGCTTGCTAATGCATTGCAGATTAGCTGGATTTGGTTTCCCTCTCTTCATCTGTTTCTCAGGGAACAGATTTGATGGGCGCTGTTTCAGCATGGATTGCGCATTAAAAAACCATTTTCACCTAGACCACTCTATTTAAAGAAGCGGTTCTATCTGGTATGTACTTCCTTCTGGTTCTGGATCTTAGCGGCTATATCGCACCTTCTCGCTGATGAACCTGTGATGGAAAACACTAAGAAAAAGAGGCGCCGACTGGCCGGATGTGATTCACATTTGTATTTTTTAAGTAAAAGATTCCACTCCTATTTTGTATGGTATATTTGTGTTATGTGAAATATTTAAATATGTCTTCCTTTTCCGCAAGAGTGATAGAAGAGTCAACTGTAGAACACTCGCTTTAAAGAAACGGATGGTTTAAATGCCAGAGCAGTTGCTGAAACTGATTTAAAGCTAGCTCTTGTTCGTGCCTGGGTATATTTATTGGTATTTTGTTAAAGATGCTGAGATCAGCAAGTTATGCATAAGGACATAGACAAAAATGGACATAGCCACTGTGTCCTCAAGCTGAGTGTTTTCACTGCCGCCATCTTAGCTCTTTGAAAGTGGAACTGAAGAGCAAGGGGTGGGTCTGACTGTCAAACTGTACACTCATTGGCGAGCAACCTGTGATTGACAGTCCAACGGCAATCCAGTGAGCACATTCCGGATAATCCTTCTTTCTGGCTTGATTTTGTGAATGACCATAATTTGCAACTTGGACTGATTGTTTTATTCAGCATGACCTGAAGCTAGCGGCTGAGCTCGTAAAATTGTCAGGAAAGCATTTACTGGAGTCATAGAACAACAGAGCTAAGGGACATTTCTCAAAAAATTTGTCCTTTTGCGATCACACGAGCGCCCCCTCCTGCTGGCCAATATAAAGAATGCAGGTTGAAATTACTTCTGTTTGCTTCACTTTTCAGACAAGAAGCTGCACTTTATGAACAAAAGTATTGGAATAGAACTATTAATCCCTGTGTGGTTCCTTCCGTCCCACTGCTACAGGCCTTAACAAACATTTGCGAAAGAAGTGGTTAATTTTAGAGGCTCGCTATATTCAAATGTGAAACTGTAATAGGATGCCATCTTTGCAACTAGTCAGTTTTGTGAAATTCCTTCAATTCTGGAGAAACCATGATCAACTGTAAGTTGTATTATTGCAAAGAACCATTACCTATCAAGCGTATGATAAGTAATATTTGCCAACAGTCCACTAACTGCAGAGTTCCTGACTCTGGCATCAATATCAGCACACAAAGTGTGTGCTGCATGGTGTGGGTTTCCATAGCTGAGCAGCTGCAGGCAAGCCTCACATCACCAAGCACAATGTGAGGTGTTGGAGAGAGTGTCTGGCAGTCTGATGGATGAGTCTGGGTGTGGCAGATGCCAGGAGAACATGATTAGTGTGACTGCACTGTGCCAACTGCAACGTTTGGTGGAGGAGGGATAATGTTATTGGGTTGCTTTTCTGAATCTGGCCCGGGTCCCTTAGTTCCAGTCAAGGAAAATGGTCAATTCTGTGCTTTAAACTTTGTGGGAACAGTTTGGGGAAGTTCCTTTTCTATTCTAGCATGGCTGTGCTTCAGTGCACAAAGCAAGGTCCATAAAGGCATGGTTGGATGAGTTTGGTGTGGAAGAACTTGACTGACCCGCACAGAGCCCTGACCTCAACGCCATCAAAAACCTTTGGAATGAACTAGAGTAGAGATTGCGAGCCAGGCGCTCTCGTCCAGCGTCAGTGTCTGACAAATGCTCTTCTAGTTGAATTGGCAAAACACTCCAAAATCTTGCAGGAAGCCTTCCCAGAAGAGCGGAAGCTGTTATAGCTGCAGATGCAGGACCAGCTCCATTTTAGTGCCTATGGCTTTAGATGGGATGTCGTAAAATCTCATAAAATCTCCTGTGGGTGTAATGTGTCCATTTAGTCTACATCTATACACTATGGCCTCAACCTAACCAGTGAGTGAAAATGAAAGAGGTCCAACTTAAAAAACACAAAGCTCTCAAACGGGACAGGAATCGCAGTCTCATGGCTGAAAAACTCAAACGATGACTGTTATTTCTCGACTTACTTTATCACCACGGCTTGTGCATCAAGGCCCAAAGGACACGTTTTGTGGAATTTGGAGAAGCCAGCAGCATCTGACAGGAAAGCAGCATTTAAAGTCTTGGGATGAGAGCACACTGCTGAAAGCAGACAGCCGCAAAGATCTGTTTTCTCTACAAATTTCATCCCGAATCTTTATGTGGAGAAAGGTTCTCCGGTTTGTAAGACTAAACCTCGGGATTCCTTATAAAACCTTTTTACGAGTGTATGAATATAACTCCTTTTTTTGAAGCCTTGCTACATCAGTTGCTGTTTCGTGATTTACTACTTTGCTCCAGGTTAGTTCTGATGGAAATTCATAGTTCCCAATCCTATCCATTTACATAAATAAAAAAAAGAATGGTGAAGTTTGAAACTTTTTTCCCTATAAATTCTTCATGATCGCCATATTATTTTTACTACCAAAAACCTGACTAATAACCATGCATTTTCACATTCTTCTTCATTATATTGTGACGGGTTTTTGGAGATACAGTAAAAAAAATTATTTTCACTAATACCTCGTATGCATTATTAACTATCCGAGAGGAGATTCTCTCATATCTCGTTACCCATAAAAAAGGCCAGTATAAGTTTAATATAACACCCGTGCTCATTGCAGTAGATAAAGTAGTGTGTTTTTTAACAGGGCTAAGACTGATATCACGCCTTATTCTAGTGGAAAAATGTTACTTTCAATCAGTTAAAATGTTGTTATGAGAGTCATGAGCCCAAGAAGCAGAGTTTCTTTTATTTCCTGCACACACCCTTAGTGTGAGTAGGGCGTGATCCTGCACTTCATTAGAAATGTGCTACACGTGCCTTGCTAAAGTGATATGTAAGCAAAAAAGAAACCCAATTGAGTACATGCTGCTTTGCCATGGCACTGCTCCCTGCTTTCTGTGTGCCATGAGCATGCCTCATTACCTTCAAAGAGCATTTTCAAACAGCATTTTGGGAGGCTTGCCAACATTTCTTTTTCCTCGGGAAATTTTCAAAACAATTTGGTTTTTGCCATCTTTATTTTTGTGATTTGAGCGCTGAATAATTAATGCTCTCTCTGCTCGTCTCATCGAGCGCGTCGCGCGCAATCCCGCGCTCATCCATCCCTCCCTCCCCTCCCCTCCCCTCCCTTGGCTTATTGTCAAAGATGAAGAGCCAGGCGATAAAGATGAAGATATCATTTCCACACTAGCGTAAATGTTTGAGGACGAGGGATGTGAGCAATTGCCAATAAAGGGCGAGGCATTAGCCCTGAGTGGTCACAACTACAAGAAGCAACATATTGAGTGTCATTGACCGGATTAATCAATTTT
Organism: Etroplus canarensis; assembly: GCA_015106775.1. Lineage (NCBI taxonomy): Eukaryota > Metazoa > Chordata > Actinopteri > Cichliformes > Cichlidae > Etroplus > Etroplus canarensis. Next base: position 12,559 of record VUQH01009307.1, read on the forward strand.
ACAGCTTCTTGCTTGCTTTTTATTTGGTTTTTGCAGGTGGGACGTTTTAGCATCCCCGAGCTGCAAGAAAGCGAGAAGCGTTCAGCGCGCTCTTTCAACGCGTAAAGCTCCGGGGGTTATGTCTCTCAGAGGAGTTGAAAATGAACAAGGAGCCTGACGCTTCTGAAAACAGAGCCAGATTTAAAGACAAACGTGCCCAACCAGACATAACTCAATTTGTTTAAATATCCTGTGACTCTGCGGCATTATCGGCGAGCTCAGGCCTCAAGTTATTTTTTTCCCCCTACTCTGAAGCAGAGATGCAATTATAGATGCTCTGTTGTATGTTGAGGATGTATTTGTGTTTCCACGCATGCACGCACACTTGCAACGGGTGGACGGACTTGATTGGCACGGTGGATTGAGCGCACCGAGCTGCAGCGCTCATCCCTCTCCCTGTTTGACTGATAGCCGCCCTGCAGGCACGGCTCACCTGGCCACCCGCGTGACCCTTCACCTTTCCCACCTCACCGTAAAACCCTGGCCCCGTGTAGCATTTTATTTCAGGGTAAACTTCAAAGGAGGCCAAGAATGTCCCCCTTTGATATATGTTAACTCGTTAGAAACTGAGGCAGCAGATGTAATCCGAATGGCTCACTTTCAGGGAAACATTCAGTATGTCTTCAACATATTTCTGTCCAGAGCTGCACACTGGGATCATCCTCCATGACCGCCAAAGTAGACAGTGTGCTTTCCAAGCAGACATGACACAAACCACAATAACAGTCAAGCAAGGGAAAGCTTTTGTTCCATAACCTTACTCTGCACGTCTCTCAGGGAGCCTCTCCTCACGGAAGGGACGTTTCCAATCGTGAAGCATATTTTCCATGTTGCGGTGTTGAGTGCATCTGAAGGTCTGAGCCATAAAATTCAATGAGATGTAGATTGCCGGCCTTGAATGACACCGTGAACTATGAATTTGGCCAGTTGGACAACAGGCGTTACTGCGATGAGGATCCAGCTTACGATGTGTATGAACAATCTTCCAATTACACTTCAGCTACACAACACAACAGGGTAAGAAGCGCTCTCCCTATGCTTTAATGAAAAAGCAGAGATCTGTCGTCGGCAGCTTTCACAGATGCACTTATCGGGTTTCCCCCTCCCCATTCCACGTGAAGTGTTTGAGGTCAAACATGTTGACCTGGCCTGCAGTTGAGTAGCCACCACTGATGGACCAGTATCTGATAGAAGTGGACTACCTCCCACCTTCCCCTGCTCTCTGTCTGTCTGCTTCTGTCTCTCCAGCAGAGAAGAAGAGAGCTGTTTTGGATCCCTAGGGGCCTAAATCAAAGCAGACCCCTCAGTGGCCTAGTTTAAGGGGGGGGGGGGCTACAAGGGGACACACAACGGGTGAGCTTCAAGGTTCAAAGGGCCTGATCCCCTCCAGAAGCTGACCACTGTCAACACCAGTAGAGCCAGCAGCTTTGATTGCCTCCTTGTCCTTTTGTATCTACCAGGGGTTATCCGCCTCAACTGACAAACGCTAAAGGCTGTTATCTTTGATAGTGAACATGGGGAGAAGGGAAACTGCTGAGCCCACGCTCAACAGGATGTATACATGCTGTACCTTCTAGCGTTTAACCCCGCTGGATGCACCGATTCTTTGATGAACTGCGTCCTTCAGCGCGCGCGCTGCCGTTGACGTCCGTCTTCTTTCTCGCGCCTTTGCTAAAACTTGCCGACGCGACCATTTTTTTTTTTTTTTTTTGTCAGAGCTTGACTGAAACCCCCGTGTAAATCACGTTAATGGCAGCGGACTGCGATGGCATCTGATTTTGTCTGACAGCGTATCGCATTGCAGAGAGGCACACACGGAATGTATTCCGAGGATGTTGGAGGAGGGCAACGTGCCTCATTGGCTTTCCTGTGATGTCCTCGACCGCTTTGAAGATGTCCTCCAGCTCCATTCACCTTTGAATTCTTATCACGGCCCAATAGATCAGTAGTGAAATATACCCTCAAAAGTTATGAATTCATGAATTTTACACAGGAATATCTTTCACCAAGTCCATATCACCAAGGGGAAAGTTTCCTCGCTCAGAGGCAAAGTTGCAACCTGTAAAAAAGAGAAAAGAGGAAGATAGCAGCATTGATATTCCACACTAACACCTGCGTCATGTTGCCTGGAATTAACTTCATGTAAGGGAGGGTCTGTGCTTATTTCATATAAAGGTCACCTTTTTATAAGCCCGATAAAGGTTGAGATCACGCAGCCGGCGTGGAATAAAAATGATTTACTGCACTTCTAATGCTGTGTATTAGGAGTGTAATTTTTCTCCGTGTTGCAAAGGAAAACAGCCACAAGGGAGTCTAACAGGAGTGATCGAGATCGTCTGCAGTGAAATGAGACTTTTATAATTGCCGTGGTGTGTCAACAGTATGTCTTAGCATGAGAGTTCCGACATGCGCTGGTGTGGGTGTGGGCCCACGTGTTCCACACCGTGCTGTCTGTTTCTTCTCTGCTCCTTATAATAGCTCCAGCCGTGTGTAATAACACAGCAGTGACTCATTCCCTCTCAAGTTTGCACTTGCAAACAATCACAGGCGGACAAGTGTTAATGCTGGTGCCAACACACACACACACACACACACACACACACACACACACACACACAATGGCATATCTCTTTCCATGCAAACAGCGTCTGAGATGTGCAGATAAACAGCTGTGATTTACTTCACTTTTCCATTTCTGCTCACACCAAAGTGCCAGATAGCAGCAGGCTCGCTCACATCCCTCCAGTTTGCATGCTTCAGAGACCGCCGAAGGGCGCCTAGCTTGGTACGACATGGCACAGCCCAGGTTAACAGTGATCAAGGCTCCTCGGAGAGAGCAGCCTGACGGGATGGAATAAACAACTGTGATTTACCTCGCTTTTATTCAGCAGGGAGAGGGGAGGGCAGAGATGTCAGTCTCCGTGGCCTCTGGTCTCCCTGAGAGCGGCCGGCTGCTCACGCCGCCCCGAGCCAATTGTCCCAGAGGTCGAAAGGAACAGGGAAGCAGCTGGAAGTGTGAGAACAACACATGGCATTTACAATAGGGAAACACACACTTACACAAAAACCGGCACGCACATTATCGCATCCTCTCCTCTTATCGGGCCACATCTGTTTCCTGGAGCTCACGCCGGCTGACCAGCGCCATTGAGCGACCCGGGAGGAACACGGCCCGCGCTGCTCGGCCAAGCTGCTATTCATAAATGCTCATCTTCCCCGAGTGAGTCACACAGAAACCCAGGTCCACTCATTTATCTCTCCTCACTTCAGCAACTATAAACACTCAGAGGATGTTCACCCTGTCCTCGATAGCCTCGGCAGCCTACAATAACAATCGGGTGGCCGTTGTTGACGCGCTAACACAGACGTGGAGCGGATGTTAGATATTCGAGTTATGAGTTAACCAGTTTGTTGTCCCTACATGTGCACTTTGCATTTACTTGGAATTCAACCATTCGACCATGACGTGTGTTTTTTTTCTGAGGAAGGGTTTCCTTTCTCTCTTTTTACAAATGCTTTTAAAGCTCTCCTTCTGAAGATGATCATTTCCTGCAGTTAAACCGCAACAGAACAGACCTTTGAAGTTTTACGATAGCTCCAAGGTTTCCTAGCTAATAAGTAATGAAATCTTCGGGCTATTTTAATTACTTTTTCATCTTTTTTAAAACTATTAAAATCAATGCAGAAGAAGGAATATTGTCTTTTTTTATTATGAACATTCTTCTTCCTTGTCAAAACCTGGCTCCTACATCGCCCACAATGCACTCGACCCACACACCGCATGTCCAGAAAAGCTAGGATATTTTCCAGGACGCAATAAACACAAAGTCTGTTATATGTTATTTAGCATGGAGCTTTATTTAACTGACAAAAGCACAAAGAAGACACTTTCAGTAGATTTAGTGACCAATGCGCATTTAGAATATGATGGCTGCAACACACGCGACAAAAGCTGGACCTCTTCAAGTAGCACCAGTGTGAAAGACTCACATTAAGTAGGCCGACTGGAAGGAGGTGAGGCGTTATGATCGGGTGCAAAAGTAGCAACAAACAAACAAAGGCTCAGGCTTTGCAAGCAAGGATGGGTTATGGCTCTTCCCTTTGTGCCAAAATGTGTGAGGGAACTGTTAATATGTTCCGAAGGAACATTTGTCAGTGCAAGGCTGCAGAGAATTTAGGTCTTTGAACATCAGCAGTGTATATTGAGTCATTTTCCCCCTGGGATTAATAAAGTATTCTGATTCTTTTTCTGATTCTGATTATTGCGAAATGATGAATTCAGAGGCAGGAAGGTCAGAAGCTGCTGCTGAACGGGTTTGCTCTTAAAGCCCTCGGGTGAAACTGCCTGAGAATCCGTATTGTTTCAATTAAAGCCACCTGGGCTTGGCGGTGCTTCCAAAACCTGTTGTCACTTAACACAGTCCATCTCTGCATCCAGAAATCAATGTCTAAACTGCATTCTGCAAGGAGGAAGATATACATCAACTCCATGCAGAAACATGGCTGAGTTCTCTGGGACTGAGCTCATCTCACATGGATCCAAAGACTCTGGGGCTGCGTGCTGCACTCAATTTCGGAAAAAAAAAATGTTCCTGAATGCCAAACATGAAAATGATCATTCAGATTATCCAGACCCCCATGGTATAGGGGGGAAACAGTGTCCACGGCATGTATGTGAAGTTACCTTTGATTTTAGAGAGGTGACGTCGCTGTCTGGGACAACTCCAGACCACATTCTGTGTGGTCTACAACAGCGTGGCTCCATAGAAACAGAGGGCTTCAGGTGTATCTTCTGTTTTAAAATGTACGGCATAACATGAAGACAAGAGTAAGACAAGGGACCACAGGCTACTGAACAGCTCAAGTGTTATATCGAGCAAGAATGGACAACAATCAGAATCCTCAGTTCTAAAACGATAAAGCAGGTTGTTAAAAGGAAAGGCGTTCGAACACAGTGGTAAACGTGTCTCTGCCCCAACTTCTGTTGAGCGTGTTGCAGCCATCAAATTCTCAATATATTAACAAAACACAATGAAGTCGTCAGTAAAACTTTGCGAAGTCTTTGTACTTTGGTCAGCTAAATAAAGTCTCGCATGAATTAACATTTAACAGATTTTTGTTTTTATTGGATTTTAGAAACTGCCCCAACTTTTCTGGAAGTGGGGTTTATAAGACTGAAGCGGTCTGGTGAAGTCCCTTCTTTCTCACTCTTTCTTCTTCTTTGACATTTCTGCTAATGTTGCTTCAAGGGAGATCACTTGTGGCAGTCACCAACATTTTTTATG
>VUQH01009319.1:6450-22328 GCA_015106775.1 Etroplus canarensis
TGAGATAAAAAAAGACTGTGAGATGTCCTGTGGCTGAGTGACAAAGGGAACCTCCTGTTCTGCTCAAGGCTCCTGTCTGGAACATTAAACAGAGACAGTTCCCATGCTGTTATGTGGGCGACCCACAGGGACTGCTTACCTTGTGAGCTGACTGAGCTAGTGCGATAAGACCATTAAAAGTTGCACAAAAGCAGAAATGGAGTGATTGTGATAAACACTAACAATGATGAGAATACTTATCATACAAAGCTACAGTTAATCAAAAATCTGTCATTTATTCAAATAGTGTTTTAAAATTTGCAGTTCAAACACACTTCCTGTCGATGCTGAGTATTGTGCTGCGGTATACTAATGCTGACCAACAAAACGCTAACTACCGCTTGTCTAATAAATGAATGGAAGGTGGGGGGATGTAATTTTCTGCTTGTCTGCATACAAGGGTGAGTTATGCCCAACTCTCTTCCTTCCTCCACCTTCCCTTATGTGTGGAAATGTGGGTACGTGCACATTTCCTACATCTTGATGGGGTTTCTCTCTGAAATGTTTTTACCAAACTTCTAAAAGGCTGAGATGACAAAAAAAATTACAGAACATAAAAGTTCAGCAAGCATTTGAAATGTTTTTGATAATCTGAGTGACCTCTGCTCTTCTCTAAACTAATCTGGCTTGATCTCCGTTTCTCTTGTCTTCACTATAACATGATGATATCATGACAGATAATAACTGATCACAGTTCAGATATGTGAAATCAGACCAAATCAAATATGCATTTGAAAGTCTCATTACCAGTCACCTCATCTAAGTTTGCCTATCTCAGTGAAGTTGAGTCTCCCTCTCATGTGCTCTCACTCAAAAGTTTGGGGTCACTCCTGTGTTCCAAAAGCAGATTATGTTGTCTAATTTAAAGTTTTATATATCAAAAGCATTTTCCAATTATGTCAGCATATCTGAAAACTGGTTCTGATTAAAGAGGTTGGTTTGTTTAGTTAGGTGCCTGGGGCCGAAACAGCAACACACAGTACACAAGTTTATAGATAAATTTGACTGATAGTATTATTGCTGTTTTTTGGGTTTTTTTAAACTTTTTGTACATATGGTCATCATCCATCTATCCAGTTTCTTCCACTCAAATCAGGGTCCTGGGGGGGACTGGAGCCTATCCCAGGTGTCACAAATCTAAAGACGGGGTATGCCCTGAACAAGTCGCCAGTCTATTGCAGGGCTAACAAACAGAGGCAGATAAACCCTACCTGTGCATAGGCATCTTTGCATCTTTGGTTTAACTTTGCTGTCTATAAACACTATCAACCTGCCAGGGACTGCAAATGAAAATTAGCCTGTATGGCTAAATCTAGCCATCATCTTCACATGATGAACTTAATTGCTAATGTTAATTAATTTGCATTAAATGAAAAAAAATCCTGAGCATTCAGGTTCACATTCACACCAATGGCCAGTTTAGAAGCACCAGTGTCTTTGGACTTTGGAAAGAACATGCAAACTCCCCACATAAAGGCCCCAGCCATTCACTGGATTTGAACACAGGACTCCAGTCTATTCCAGGGCTACCAGGGCTGCTTGCTGTAAGGTGACGGTGCTAACCACCACTCACCTGGTTGCCCCTAATGTTATCATATTATCCTGAATTCTTGCGATTGCGTGAAACTCTGATGTCCGGACAGCTCAACACCAGAACCTTTAGTTTGTGAAACGGATGCCTCACAGGTCCTCAAATGGCAGTTTTATTAAATGGTGGCAGCAAAACATCAGTCGCAATGTCAGCACTCAAGAGGTGACATCCTGGCCTTCTAGGCAGAGTTGCAAAGGAAAAGATCAAAAGACCAGTTTCCTCCTACATCAGGACAATAACCCAGAGCAGAGCTCCAAACTATGCAAGAACATTTTAGAGAAGAAGCAGTAAGTGATGCAATCAGTAGAGAGGCCAGCACGGTCACCAGCTCTCAGTTGTTTTGCCCTCTTTCTGTAAACTCACATTATCCCATGTGTATATAAATTCTGTAACTAAGGCTGAATACTGGCAATTTACATGCCACAATGAAGGCTTGAGGTCACCATCAAGGGCCCCTCAGGTCCTTGGTCTCAGTGTTAAAAAACACCGGAGTAAGCCTTCCAGTTTCCTGCTAAGGGAGTAGTCAATTCACTCTGTTTTTCTCCTCTTTTTCTTATCTGCCCTCTGTGGACAGTGCCTCTCCTTCGGCAGAGGCCCATTTTTCTCTCTCCCCGCATCTTGTTTATGTGTTTACCACAGCACACTCAGATCCTCCCCTAAATGATAGCCCTTTCACTGTCAGCACACAGGAGTCAAATTAGAGAATGAGACAGACCAATGCATCTGTTCCCTCCAAGCTTCACTCAGAGGGAAGCTGAAGCTGCAATCAGCTGAAATTCTGAACTTCTTGCTGTGTTTTGATCAGTGCTGGATATTGGAAGAGGAAGATGCTACCCTAGTGCCAAGACTGTGTTGTCATTACCTAGGAGAGAACAAAAACGGAGCATCTGGAATGAGGCCGCTGCTTCAGTGAGCTCCTGCTGCTGCATATAGACATGCTATGCTAGTTCATATGATGGAGGCTCTGTTCTAACATCAGACGCATTTCCCACATCATACCATCAGCTTTAATATACATAGATACTATGTGGAGAAGTGTTAATGAATGGTTTATCATTTCATGTGTATGCATAATTAATTATTTCACTATTGATGCCATACAGGTGCCTCTAATACACATCTGGGACAAAGTGCATGCCATACTTCCTGTCAATTTTTTTTAAAGTGAGAAAATCTGCTGCTTTGATTAATTTATAATAAGGCAGAATACATTAAAGGGGAAATTCTGGGTTATTTTGACTTGTTTTCTTTTTTTTTTTTGGTTATTTTTCTTCTAGATGAATTAATGTATTTTTGTTGGTTGTGATCACACTGTATTTAAAGTTATCTCTGAGAGCTGGGGACAAAATGAAACACTAGGCAAGAAATAAAGATTACATATTAAACAACCTAATGTACATCAGATAATTTAATGCAATTAGTAAAAAATGAAGCACACACACATAGAAAAACTGTTGGCAAGCACAGCTGACTTAAGATTTGTAGTCTGCATATGGTGGGTATGGTGTTATTTTCAAAGATCAGTTAGTTTCCTAAGTATAATTTTATTATTACTAATAGAAATCAGAGCCATCGTGCCAAACCAATAACAACAACATCCAACATGAAAATAAACAGAAGATTAAAGAATATGATATAATTCCATGGCCATTTCCATGCCATAGATCAAAAGGTAAAACAAAGGATGAGGGTGATATTGTTGTTGCTTCATCCTTCCTGCTTTTCTACAGTCCTTGCGTCCCGGTGGTGTCTACGAGAGGAGAAATTTATCCCAATATGTTGCAAGAGATTAAATCAGTTTTATACTGAAGAAACTGCGTAATGCATTTTCTACATAGCTGACAGCGTACTAGTCAAATTGCCAGCAAAGGAAAGGATTTATGCAATACACAAACTTTCAATGTGCTTTGAGGACCTTGGATACCTGGCATGTGTATCCAAACCTGCAATTACAACCATGAGTGCACAGTAACCTTAACCACAGCCTTGTTTTTCTAAACGTACAGAATACTGAAAAACCTTTAGACTCTAAGGGTTCTTCTATCATGCCTAAGCAGTTGGCATTTGTTTACATTATCACCAGACTGCCTGGGGAGTGTGGTTATTTTTACGGTCTGCTTTGTTTGGTTGGTTGTTGTTGAAAACGGAGGAAGTATGAAGGTTTGCTCAGGGAGTGACTGAAAAGGGGCTGTGTGACTGCTGAGGTAACAGGGAGGATAGAGGGAGAGAAGGAAGTGTGTAAGGGAGAGTTGAGTATGTGTCTGTGCGTGTGTGTGGTGGGGGGATCTCAGGCTGCCTTACGGGGATGGCGGTTTGTAATTAATTTTGCATGCATCTCTCTCCCTTCTCTGATTTTGTTTTGTTCTGTTTTGAAGTGCAACTCTTTAGGAAGACACTGAGATTCCAGACATGAGAGTTTAAGCATCAGGATAAATGGAAATTTTAGCTCATAAAATCCTGGACTGGTTTCCAGACAATCTACTCGTTTGAATATAAAGTAATTAGTTATAAAAGTCCACAAAGAGTTGACATTGAAAAAACAAGCAGAATAATTTTGCAAAATGATTGCTTTTACTCAAAGCTAAGACTTTTTTCAATTACATCTGCATTCACTAATTGACTTTCAAAATACCTAACGTCTGCATCTGTATGTTCTCCATGTTACAGTCTCTGAGATGAATGACACTGGCACCAGCAATGGAGGTGAGTAGAGATAATGCTTTTCAGAAAAAACACTTTAGACACTGTGACGCATCCTTCTACCTAAAAGACTCCTTCCTGCTGTCTGGTAGCCACATCTCTTCCTCCATTTGTTGCCTTTTTTCATATCACAGTAGCCTTTGATTATATAAGAGATGCATTTACAGTTTGGAATTAGGCAGCTCTAGCCGACAGCATAAGTTATTTTGTAATGCAGTCACATGTAAAAAAAAATTGAAGTGTTCAGCCCTGATATTAGACAGTTCCTACAAGTTACAGTGTATCTACAAACCAACTCAGCTAGATTCACAAGCTTGGCAAGACAGAAGTTGTTTAGGTATATTGATGCTTTCTGGCACAGAAAAGGGGGCAGTCTGCTTGATTTTCATTGCCTCTCGCAATATTTTTCCCCTCTTCTTCTCTCCTTTCTTTTACTCTTGTCTAGAGGAGATGAATGATCCTGTCAAGAGCTCAGAACAACCTGATTCAACTCTAACTCAGTCCAAAGGTAAGAGCATGAAAGAAGCACTCACACCCGCTTACTAGCGTGCACTTATCTCACACACATCTCTGTAAGTGGATTCTTATTAGTGGCCACAGCTGCAGAATTAAAATTCGCTTCTTTTCGAGAATCCTCCGCTGTGCACAGCCAAGTGTTACCCAGCTTCACCCTCCTTGTCTTCATTTTTATTTTCTCTCGTCTGTCTCCATCTCCCTGTCTCTGTAGGGGCAGGCAGCAGGCAAGCAGTTTGTACGTGCTCCTTCAGGGCCAAATGCATTTGTAAATCCTCTGTACCCATTTCAGGTCTGCAACTATAACCCTGATATTTTGGTATATGTGTGTCGGCACGTCTTTGGCGATTGAGCATGATAAATTACCTGCAACCTCAACTATTGGACATTTAATAAATCAAGTGTGCAAAGCATATTATTTTAACATGCAGCCAACACAGACTGTAGAGGTAATAATCATGACAATAAATCATACCTGATAAGGATACTACAGTGTTGTTATCCTTGGGTCTTCATCAAGATTTAGGGTTGTAAGGCAGCATGTAATTTAAATGTAGTCATCTATGGATAGTGCTATAAATTTCTCTAAACATGCTTGTTCTTCATGTGTCTCCATAGAGCTACTGAGCCAAAAAATGGGATTCAGATTTGGGCATCATATAGTTTCCAGGTAGAAAAAATCATTAAGCAACTGCTATGAACAGATTGTTAGGGTTGAATAAATAGGACAGTGAAGCAGCATATGAAATAACTTGGCAGAGGCAAGCAGGTTGGTGTAGAAAGGAGAGAGCTTTAACAATGCCAGATAAAGCAGCCAGAAAAGACAAAGCCTGTTGTCGAACAACCATGTGGATCCGGGTGGGACTGTGTATGAGGGAGATGTTTAGTGCATAGCGTGCAGTTAAAATTAGCCAGAGTAATATCAAAACCTAACGTATGACATTATTAGAGCAAAGTTGATGGGTTGTTTTATCTTTACAAAAAAAATCACATCATTTGCAGTGAAATGGGAACAGAGGAAATTGATCAGCCTCAGTCTCTGTCACACAATTTTTTGAGCATCACTGATCCAGATTTTTGACTAATCTTTGTGTGTGCTTTTATTTTAGCTTTATGTGACATTTAATTATATACACCCTTAAAAATCTCCTTCACAGCCATCTCTTCAGAAAATTCCAAAGCATGAGAACCTGCAATATTAATCTAAATGTCAGGGTATATTTCTTTCTATCCAGGCACTGCTGAGAAGAAAGAATGACCAGCTGAGGGGAAGACAATCAACCTCATCTGACAGCCAGCAAACTGTGCGAAGGCCACACTGGTGTCAGGTTGGCCCATGTCAGCATGGGCTCTGACACTGGCCCAGGAAAACCAGTTACTCACAAGATGCTCACATTCCCAACTTTACTTAGCCTCCCCTCTCTTTGTTAAACTATTCATCCCTGAAGTATGTATGTACTGTATGTATATGTATGTATGTACAAAACCCTACTATAGGACTTGAACATATCAACCAGAAAAGATGAGCCATACCTCACTGTGTGTTAGTCATGCTTCATTTTGCCCGATGGGTGCAGATAAACCAGGTTCAAGTCTTGTTATTTGATAAACCCACTGTGAGAGCATGGTATAGCTGTCAGAGGACAACAGCCACAGCTCCTACATGTTGACACTCCAGGCTGGGTGATGCTAAACATTGACCATCCTTTAGTTTTTACAACTCAAACACCACTGATGCAGCCATGATTGCTAAGTAGTTGACAATACCAGACAACACCCTGCATTTGGAAGCCTCTTTGGAGTGCAACACACTGATACCTGCCATGTCTCCTCACACACTCCTGCAACTTGAGTTCCATTCTTTAGTCAAATCGGCCAATGCCTTGATTCATTGATGGTCTGTAAGGCGATGCGCTGCTGCCAGGCCTTTCATCTAAGCATCACTAATCATGTCTCATCTATTCTGCTGCCATGACTGCAGCTTTACTCGTTTTACCAGGAAACTGCTCATTAACACCCATGCACATAAACGAGGATGTGAGTGTCTTTCAACAAATCGATTAATTGTTTTTTCCCTTCCTTTTTCTTTGCCATTTCCAGTGCATGCCAGAAAATTGCTTTGAACTTCACCAACATAAACAAGAATTGCCGTCTTCTTCGCTTTCGCTTGTCTTCTTACCAGATTGTCTATAATTGTATCGAATGAATCTGCCTTATTTCATATCAAATTACAAAATCACGATCACAGACCTGAGGAGGAGAAGTATGAGTTCTTGGTTGTGTATTGCTTGCAGATGATTTGTATTTTTAAGTACATCATGTAATGGCTAACACCTGTTTTTCTTTCCTTGGTTTATTTTTTTAAAAAGGGTTCTGGTTTCTTTCAAATGTGGGTATGATTCATTAATTATTTTCAGTGGTGCCATACTAAAGATCAGATAAATTACAGTTCTATGAAATGATGCCTTCATACTTTGATGTTTGCTTTGCTAAATTATAACAAAAAATAACTAATAAAGTTTAAGGTGGAAGCAATTGTGTCAGCTTTTTGTGTAGCTTGTTCTGTGTCTTGTTTTTATTATTGTCATGACAGTGGCTTATGTTTTATTTTTTATTCTAATAGCAAACAGTACAGTCAATTTCACCTCAGTTATGTGTGAAATTCAACAACTGTAACAGAGCAATCAGTCGTATGTCTCTGGGCAGACAGAAACAATTAGTCTGTCCTTTGATCTCTTGCATACACACTCTCTGGCCCTCAGGCTCTCCCTTGTATCAAACAAGACAAGATATCTGGCAGAACCTCTACCCCCCTAGAGCCCTCCCTCCCTCTGAGAAACAGCTGAGACCTCACAAGGAGCTTGTTACAACAGGCTCAGCAGCTCTCCAGACCAGAACCTATCTATCAAATAACCTCTTAGCTGTAACAAAAACCACTGTATTTGTATAAACAATTAGTCACTATGGCCATGATACAAAACTTGAGAAGTGGCCCTATTGGCCACTCAGCACCTTTCACTCATTAATCATGGGTCACACCACATCCATTATTAAACTTGACCTTCATTTCAGTCTCTACTACAAAATCGTGTGACTGCCGGAGAGATGCAACACTACAACAAACTTTGTTCACAGACAGAAATGTAAGCACCTGCCAAAACAGACTAGTAGTTTCAGCTGGTAATTTAGCTATAGAACAAAATTTTGCCATTATGACACCACACAGTAAAAGATGGACATAACCACCACGACAGTATCCATTGGTTTAAGGACCTGTGTGTTGAAGCTTTAACTTTATGGTTGTGCCTATCTGGTTCTATCTTGTTCTTTGGAGCCAGGAGTTACTACATTTAGATAAGAAGAAGAAGTTCTAAGTTATTAACATACACTAACAAACATGGTCTTCAAGATGCATAGCGCAGACACATACCTGCTAATTGGTGCTAATTAACACAGTCCATTACCAAAATTGAAGCACAGACCCCTTGGACAAGCTGTACAAGTAACCACACAGTAAGTCATGTTATTGGTCAGATTCTTCACAGTCAGTAACTTAAATTAGTTGAGATGAAACCACAGTGGGTAATTGCTGCTTGAAGTGGCCATGCCACTAATAATGCATAACTTTTTTCCTCAAATATCTGAAGTGAAGAAAATATTTACACCCCCTCTTTGACACTGCACTGATTCCGCAGTGCCAGCTTTCTATGTAAAGTCACAAGTGTGGCATTACGCCAGCTTGTTGCGGTTCAGTGTTAATAAGCAAAGGTGTTATCAGAATGCCACTAAGGGAGAGTCTCTTTGTAAAAAGTGCAACACAGATATAGACTCAAAAGGTGAAGAAATACCCTGCAACACTCAGTAGCTATTAAAAACAAAAGACTGCATTAGTTTTCACTAACTTTGTCTCATTGCTCAATAAACAAGAACAAAATAAAGCTGAAGAAATACCTGGTGACAGATTGAAACCTTTAAAAACTGGAGAAAACAGATTTTTTTTTTTTTTTACTCTTCATACCCAGAAGGGAGTACGTCTATTGTAAATATTGTGACAACAAGCTTGGTAACATGTAAGGTGTAATTGCACCTGCTTTGCTTGGCAACCACAAAATTCCCTTAAGTAAACCAATTCCTGCATGTTTCTTTACTCAACAGGAATGGACATTCATCAAGAGATGTTTGCTTTGCTGATTTACTCTGTAATCCAAGCGTGAAACTGAATGAAAATGAGGTAAGACGCAAAATTTAGAGGAGATACTGGCTGGAGAGCCGGAGAGCAAACCAGGCTGCTTCAGTGAGCTTCAGGTCAGAAAACTTAATAAGAAAAAAAATGGAATGGTTCATAAAAATAGCTCCTCTCTTGCTGAAATTAAAACACACTATTTGTCATTAATTATTTGTCTCAACACTGGTAGTTAATTATACGTGCATAGTTTTTCCTGAACATGTGATACCAATGTACAGTGTCCTCCAAAGTAGTCATTTTTACATTTGTCTCATGTGTGAAAGGCCCCCCATTCACTAGTCGGGCCTTGGGGGTCACAAACCAGCATACTCCTACAGCCAATCCCAAGCCCAGATAAAGGAGGGTTGCCAGGAAGGCCATCTGGGGTCAAATCTGTGGCAAATCACACATGTGGATTCATCTACTATGATGACCCCTTGGGGGAAAAGACAGAAGTCAGACCTTTCCTCCGAGATCTGGTGTGCCATACTAGTAGTAACTGTTGTGGCCTTGAGCAGAGATAGGAATAAAGCTTCAGCAGTTGGTTAAGACAACTCCATGTCGCCGATTTTACATCATGGTTGGTATTATTTCATCTGCATTGGTTGTGTCATCATATCTCCTTGTTATGCTGGAAACACCTACCGAAGCACCCATGGGTAGCATACTCAAGTATCAATGTTGTAATTACATTATAGATATGGTGTTTTAGATGGTGTGATACCGCCTATGCCTGCTTGAAATACAATAAATGCGTTTTGTCTTTTTCCTTTATTTCATGGCTTGCACCATATGTTTGAGGCTGAAGCACTGAATTAATCATAAAATGTTGTGGTCATACAGTATGTTTCTTAAACACAAGAATTCTAATCCAAAAACTGCAAGTGCAGTCCAATACGGACAAAATGCTCACCCCAACAAGGAATCTTGAATCTTGAATCTTGAATCCAACACTGGAAAAAACTGACACATATATTGTGCTTTTTCACAAGAGAAGCATCCATCAAATATGAAAAAACAATGTTTTAAATGTTCTGTTGTCGACATTTATTTTCAGCAGCTTTATCAATATTTGATAACATAATCACAAGAAAGCTTGAAGAAACGGGTTTCACCTCTGTTGGGGAAAGTAAATGAAAAAAATTTCACTGCACTTTTGCAGCTACCATATTTGTGTTCCTTAACTTGTCGCATGCCAAGCAAGATGTCAGTAGTGATTGTCCCTGGAATGGAGACTGTTTAAATTTTAATGGCTTCATTTAAATGTTGCATGTCAGAGCAGAGGGTTCCTTGAACTTGAGCTTTAGGTAGTGTCAGGGGAAACATCTTTAGCACAGAGGTTTGCTGCTCCTCACCAGCTCTTTGGCATACAAAACATTTCAGTGTCACAATAGCAAACTCCTTTTTTCCAAAAAACAGTCATCTGTCCTAGTTTATAACTAACAATGTTGGCTTTTCTTGCTTACATCAGAGTTGGGA
Source organism: Etroplus canarensis (assembly GCA_015106775.1). Lineage (NCBI taxonomy): Eukaryota > Metazoa > Chordata > Actinopteri > Cichliformes > Cichlidae > Etroplus > Etroplus canarensis. The sequence continues at coordinate 16,998 of VUQH01009319.1, forward strand.
TGTTGAAATTGTTCACTTCACAGCTCTGAAAAAACAGGCACCGTATCTGCTTCACATTAAAATAAATCACAAACACACACTAGGGCATGTATGCATGTGACAGTAGTGCTGATTGACATGTGTAGGAGTCAGTGTCTTGTAAAGCTGCTGTTGGCTCCATTTATTCCATTTTCTAAATGAAAGCTCAGAGGACCTTTTCTTATATAAACATGTATTACCATGTTCTCTCACCTTCTTTAAGCTCCCTCCACTTCTTTGTAACTCCACCCACCTTCTCCCACTCACTCTCCTCACTACAGCAACCCAGTGCCACAATAGCTGTTAACACAGCACAAACAAATTGGAGAAAAATAAAATCCAGCTTTAAAGCTTTAAATCCCAGCGCCAGATAAGCTGTTTTTATCTGAAGTACAGAGTTTGTCCTTCATGAAAATTCATTGCCCTCACAAGAGGCAAAGGCAGCACTATAGGTGAACTAAGCCGAGATAAACACTCTAATTGGGATGAAAATTGACGCCATTCATTATGGATGCCTGTCTTCAAAGACAGCGAGAGCCACTGAAATGTTGAAAGGAAATTGACTCAGTGTTGCTGGTTTTCTTTGAACATGTGAGGATACGTCGATTAAATTCCACCAGCACAAGACAGTTATGTAGATTACATTTGCTGTCGGACTAAAAAAGCATGTTTGTCTCATGCTGATGTCCCCTCATGGCAAGAGAATAAAAAAGAAAGAGGAATTCTAGAGTAATTCTATTCATCTCGCTTACTGTTGTTGCTGTAATTATCAACTTGATAATGTGCTTAGTCAGGTGATATGGCACATTCTCAACATTTTTCTACATATACTGTAGATGAGACTCAAACAGTTGTCTCTCATAGAGTGAAGTTATTTCATTAATGAAAGAATCTTTATGCATGTCTGTTTCTTGCCCTTCTCGACAACCATTCATCCAATCTACTGCACACTTGCCAGGTGTTTTGCTGAGAACCAGAGGAAGTGCAGAGTCGAGTTTGGAGTTGTTGGAATGAGTGGTTCTCGTGTTTTGGCCATAGGTTGTTTTCTGTTACATGCTAATCACATAGGAAGCAATACCCATTAGCATTCAATTAAATTCAGAGAGACGCAGGCAGGAAGAGGGAGCTATTGGCAAGCAGTATGACTGGCTGGTGCACTCCTGAGAGACTTGCTGCTTGTGAGCATACATCAAGAACATGTCCACCTCCAAGTTAAAGAATATTCAAATTTGAGGTGGCAGCAGGGTATTTATCTTGTTTAACCAATAAAAACTGTTATACCCTACTTTAAGGCAAGAAGTTGGAAGAAAATTTTAATTTAGGTAATGGTGAACAACCTGAAATGCAACTCAACTCGTCTCCACTCTACTTGTAAGCTGTAACATGTGAAATGAGGCATTACGTTGTGTTGTCACTATAACAGTGGTGACCGCCTGGTCAGGACAACTCTCATGTTGGCATGTCCAGACCCTTTTTAGGGGTGCTTGAGCACCCCTAAAAGTAACAGCATCAATAGTAGTAATAATAATTCATTTTATTATTATTTTCTGACATCTTTACATGATATAGTGTATATATCAGTTTTGATTTCTGTCCAGTCACGTGGACTTCACAACAGGATTCCTATTCTAAACATGCTTGAACAGAATGTATGTTCCTACAATGAAGGGACTGTCTACATGTCTATTCATCACTTGGAGTAGTTTACCTTGTACCCTGTGTTGAGTTGCACAATAAAGGGAGGTTCTGAATGAACTCAAAAACTTAAATGTAAAAGCAAATTGAACAACACTACTTTAATTGCTTGATAATCTGGTGGACTACCTCTATGTGGTTAAGAAACTAAAGCAATGTTGTGCACATTCCTCCCCATTCAGGCAAATCTAAAAAAATTAGAATATCATGAAAAAGTTCAATATTTTTTGTTACTCATTTCAGAAGGTGAAACCCATATATCATATGGATTCATTACACATAGAGTGGAAGATTTAAAGCATTTATTTCTTGAAATTTTAATGATTATGGCTTACAGATAATGAAAACCCAAAATTCAGTGTCTCAGAAAGTTAGAATATTATACAAGATCAATTAAAAAATGATATTTTAAGCAGAAATGTCAGGCTTCTGAAAACTATGTTCATTTTTATGCACTCAATACTTGGTTGGGCCTCCTTTTGCATGAATTACTGCATCAGTGCGGTATGGCATGGAGGCAATCAGCCTGTGGCACTGTTTAGGTGTAATGGAAGCCCAGGTTGCTTTGATAGCGGCCTTCAGGTCATCTGCATTGTTGGGTCTGGTGTCTCTCGTCTTTCTCTTGACAATACCCCATAGATTCTCTATGGGGTTCAGGAGTTTGCTGGCCAATCAAGCACAGTAACACCATGGTCATTGAACCAGCTTTTGGTACCTTTGGCAGTGTTGTCAGGTGCCAAGTATTGCTGGAAAATGAAATCAGCATCTCCATAAAGCTTGTCAGCAGAAGGAAGTACTCTCAAATTTCCTGGTAGATGGCTGCGTTGACTGTGGACTTCAGAAAACACAATGGACCAACACCAGCAGATGACACGGCAGTCCAAATCATCACTGACTGAGGAAACTTCACACTGGACTTCAAGCAATGTTGATTCTGTGCCTCTTCACTTTTCCTCCAGACTCTGGGACCTTGATTTCCAAATGAAATGCAAAATTTATTTTCATCTGAAAAGAGGACTTTGGACCACTGACCAGCAGTCCAGTTCTTTTTCTCCACAGCCCAGGTAAGACGCTTCTGATGTTGTCTCTGGTTCAGGAGTGGCTTGACACGAGGAATGTGACATTTGACATGTGACATCCCCTCCTTGTGAAGCTCCCCCAAATTCTTGAATGGATTTTGCTGACAATCCTCTCAAGGCTGCGGTTATTCCCTTTTGCTGGTGCACCTTTTCCTACCACATTTTTTTCCTTCCACTCAACTTTCTATGAATATGCTTGGATACAGCACTCTGTGAACAACCAGCTTCTTTAGCAATGACCTTTTGTGGCTTACTTTCCTTACGGAGGGTGTCGATGACTGTCTTCTGGACATCTGTCAAATCAGCAGTCTTTCCCATGATTGTGTAGCCTACTGACCCAGACTAAGAGACCATTTAAAGGCTCAGGAAACCTTTGCAGGTGTTTTGAGGTAATTGGCTGATTAGGGTGTGACACCATGACTTTCCAATATTCAACTTTTTCACAATATTCTAATTTTCTGAATTTTGGGTTTTCATTATCTGTAAGCCATAATTGTCAAAATTTCAAGAAATAAAGGCTTGAAATATTTCACTCTTTGTGTAATGAATCTATATACCATATGGGTTTCACGTTCCAAAATGCGTGACAACAAATATTGAACTTTTTCATGATATTCTAATTTTTTGAGATGTACTTGTATGACTGAGTATTGCTTGTTTATAAGGGTTGCCAGGAGAAATCCTCTTCTCTGTAAAAAAGAATATGGCAGCACAGCTTAGGTTCACAAAGTTGCATATGAACAAACCACAAGACTCCTGGAACAATGTCTTTTGGACAGATGAGACCAAAGTGGAGATGTTTTGTGTTCTTGAGACAAATGTAAGTCCAGCTGTCCTACAGCTAAAGCTCAGCTGAAACTGGGTCACGCAACAGGACAATGATCCCAACCACACCAGCAAATCTACAACAGACTGGCTGAAAAAGAAAAGAATGACGGTGCTGCAATGGCCCAGAGTTCAGACCTCAACCCGACTGAAGCTGACAGAGAGGGTGAAAATTCCTCCACAATAATGTGAGAGACTAATAAAGTCATGCAGAAAATGATTACTTCAAGGTATTGCCACTAAAGGTGGTTATAAAAGCCACTGAATCATAGGTGTATTTAGTTTTTTAGTGAACTGCACAAAATCCTATGAAAACTTTCTTTTTCACATGGCAGCTAGGATAGGCTCTAGCCCCTGTGACCCTATTAAAAAACCAAAACAAATAACAGATAGAATTATGCAGTCTTAATTCCCTGCCACAGCTATTCCACAAGTTTACCTCTTCTACGAATATACACAAAATATACCTTTAGCTGCTGCCTTGTATTCTCCCCAAGGGGTCGCCACAGTGGATTAATCCACAGTGGTAATTTGGCAAAGGTTTTATGCCAGATGCCCTTCCTTATGCAATCCCCCATGGTGAGAAGGGCTTGTGTCCCCACCTGGAATTGAACCAGGGACCTTTTGCTTGTAAGGTGACTGTGTAAACCACTACACTATGGGGACACTTTTATGAAAATACATAATTAAAAAAAAATCACTCTGACTACTGCCTCTCTGTTTAATTTAACTTATTCATTATCAGTGCAGTGTTGAGCTCAACTAATGTTAAAATATTGATGCTTTTAGTGTAGTTTAAGGAAACTGATAACATTAAGCTACATTTCTGATCATATATGCACGTCCAAGTACTTTTATTATTCCATCACTTCTGCTTCTGTTGGTCAAAGTATTTTATTATATATTAAGCTTAGTCTAAATCCTACATAGCGTTTCATATCCCTGTCAAGGCTAAACTTCGAACACTGAAAACTTCAAAGACATTTTCAATTTTGGTACATAAAAGTATTGTGTGAAATATATCCAGTACCTGCAGGGTGACCCCCCAAAAAATTATGCAATAATATGCATTCAAACACTCAAGAAGTAAGAACACATACCATATTTGCAGACATTCTGCAATCCTCAAAAGAAACCGCTCAGCGTGTTTCTATCAGTTATTTCAATTGACGCACATGAAAGCAGCATCATTGTGAAAGAGGAGAAACGCTGCTGGAGGCACGGCTGCTGTCTTCCAGATCAAGGAGCCATTGCAGATCAGTAACAAGATGTGATTGGTGAAGTAAACACTGTCAAGAGACATCTCAAAACCTCACGAGCTTCCATTAATTGAGGCCTTTAATAGCACATATGCTCACCCTCAACTAGCAGTCTGATGGAACATGCCCTCCATGATCTGCTGTTTATGTTACTAATGTAACTACGATGTCTAGCTGTTAATCAATGAAGCAAGGTGTGTGTGTGTGTGTGTGTAAACAGCAAGTGGCAGTAGCAAATTTTGCTACTGCATATTCAGTAATGGTCCCTGTCATGTAGCTGAGTAAATGCTCTAAAAGGCACTACTTATTACTTTGTGTCCACCCATTCTCGTGGATCCATCAGTTCTGGGGGCCCCAGGGACCCCCCATATTAAATATTTTATGCTGTAATGAGGAGACATAATGATATGTGTGTGTGTGTGTGTGTGTGTGTGTGTGTATGTGTGTGTGTGTGT
>VUQH01009320.1:6200-23026 GCA_015106775.1 Etroplus canarensis
GAATTTTTTTTTTTGTATTCATCTCCTGACTTATACTTTTTAGTGATCCTTTCTCTGAGTTGCTTGGAGTGTTGTTTTGCACTCAGGTCATCTTCATTTCACTAACTGTGACACTGCTGGAATGAACTAATTGGACCTCTGTTCAATTAGGTCAGTCTCTTTAAAAGGGGTGAATATTTATGCTAACATTTATTTTACACTATATATTTTTCATTAATTGACATTGGTTTTTAAAACTCTGTTTTCACTTTGACATGACAGGAGCTTTTTTTTCTTTGCAAATTCTTATCAATAAAGCCAAATTATATTGACCATAATTTCATTTATTAAAGCAATAAAAGGGTGAATACTTTTTATAGGCATTGTATACAGGGTTTATATGAAAGGGTATAGAGGTCAAAAGTGAATTTAGTGCATTACTGTCCATATAAATAAACTAAACTGATCCTAATAATCCTTGGGTGTCTTCTTTCTTTAAAGTCACAATAAAATTTAAGAATGCCTTTTGAGATGGCCTATTTGGTTGGACTTCCTGCTAATGCAAAGTTGTCAGACTGAATCATGGAGCAGGGGGGAATCTTGAAAATTGAATAAACTGAATTGAATTGAAATATAAACAAAGACAGAAAAGTCACATTATTTGATGGAAGTGGAGGAACTTCAAAAATCTGATTTATTTCTTATAAAAAAATAATTTTAAATGTGATATGTTGAAATGTACTTTTGGCTGCTCCCTTGAATTTTCCCCAAGGCCACAGCGGATTAATCCACATCGGTAATTTGGTAGAAATTTGATGCCAGATGCCCTTCCTGACATAACCCTCCACGGTGAGAGGGTTTTGTGTCCCTACCTAGAATCAAACCACCTAACGCTTGTAAGTTGAATGTGTAAACCACTACAGTACAGGAACTCTCTCAAATATGATGCATTAACATTTTAATTTTGAAAAAAAATTACAGTTTTGTAAATTTGAAAATCTGGAGCTGGAGGCTACACAAACCAAACGCTCAGCGGCATGAGCTGTAGGTAGTCATGTATGAGCAGTGTAACAGTTCATGCATTAACCCACAAAAATACAAAGGAGGAACATATGCAGATTGCATACAAGTGAATTATGCTGTGTTTTCCTTTAGATTCTATAAAACACCTCTCCTTTGATACATGCAGTATTGGAAATAAATGTATCTAAAATCTACCTAAAATGTCAAAGCCAAAGATCAGAGGAGAATTGCCAGACTGCTTCAAGTTGATAGGAAGGCGACAGGCAACAGAAGAGCATCTTTGAATGGACAGCAGATTCACCTGTGAAACAGATGGCTTACAGCAGCAGAAGACCACACTGGGTGCCACTCCTGACAGTAAGGAACAGAAAACTGAAGCTACAATTCACATGGGCTCACCAAAATAGGCAAAATAGGAGACTAGAAATGTGTTGTCTGGTTTGTTGAGTCTCAGTTTATGGTGCCAAATTCGGATGGTAAGGTCAGAATTTGGTGTAAACAGCATGAAAGAATGGATCCATCCTGCCTTGTAACAATGGTTCACGGTGGTTGTGGTGTACTGGTCTGGGGAATATTTTCTTGGCACACTATGGGCCCCTTAGTAACTGAGCATTGATTAAACACCACAGCCAACAGTGTCCCCTGTAGCATAGTGGTTTGCGCATTTGTCTTACAAGCAAAACGTCCCTGGTTTGGTTCCAGGTGGGTGAGACAGGTCCACAAGCCTGTCTCACCATGGAGGGTTGTGTCAGGAAGGGCATCCGGTGTAAAACCTCTGATTAAGCTGCTGTGGGGACCCCTTGGTGAAGAATACAGGGGAGCAGCTGAAAGGTACATTCAGCCAATGTGAGTATTGTTGCAGACCATATGACCACAGCGCACCCCTCTTTAGATGCCAAGTCACAAAGCTAATATCTGGTTTCTTGAACATGACAATGAGTTCACTGTACTCTAATGGCCTCCACATTCACCAGATCTCCATACAAAAAAGCATCTTTGGGATGAGTGAGACTCTCATCATGGATGCGCAGCTGACAAATCCACAGCAAATGTGTGACGCTATCATGTCAATATTGACCAAAATGTTTTAGGAATGTAAAAACTGTAATTTCCGAGCACGCAAAAGCAGCACCAGATTGTAACGAAATAGCGTTTCAAAAATCTCGCGTTGCTTCAAGCTGATCCCACCAGCTAGTAGCGCTGTTGTCCCGTCGCAGCGGCAGCAGCAGTCAGTGATCAGCCGGGGAGAGTGCACATGCAGAATCCTGACTAGGTTTCTCCAGAGTTTGAGGAAAAACATTGAGTTATGACGGAGGACGTCCTTAAACTTGAGCCCATCTTCAGTAACTAATTCGTGAAAACCACCGAATCAGAAAAAGCCAGTTTAGGAGAAATAGTTGAAAGCCAGCTCCGGTCTGACAGGCAGCGTGAGGGAATGGCAGCTCCCCGGCCGATAAAAGGCATCCTGAAAAACAAGAACAGCGGTACAGACGTCAAGTCGCTGCCCGACGACGCACCGAGAGAGATTACAGAGCAAGCCCCCGGGCTCTCGGAAGATGACCAGCAGTAAGTTTTTGCTGAGCTGCGCAGAGGTTGACGGGCAGGTAACTGCTAGCTGACGATGGCTAAGCACTTGTTAGCCTTTCTAACGTTACTCCGCTGTCACCTCATTGGCTGTTAATGATAGCCGGCAGTGTGCAGTGTGGAATCAGAACTTTCTGGGTGTTTCTTGCCACTATCAGGCAGTGTGGTGTTTTCTACCTGATATGTACAACCGAGCGCTAATGTTTTTTTTCCCCTGGGAGTATATTAGCTTGTTAGCCAATAATGACAGTCACGACAGGCAGTGTGATTGTTATGGTTGTTAACAAACTGCTATTATGTCAGCAAGAGGCTCCAACATATGAATAACTTTTGCTGTCGAGTAGTATAAATTAGTGGATGTGAACGGAGATGTGTAGCAATTACCGTGACAGTGACAGCTCCCAGCAGACCATTACCATAATAGGGAAAATAACATGAAGTTAAGCTGAAGTGGCGCCCTTTTGTGTGAATGGGTTGTCAGGCACACATGTCCTAATGTTAGCCTTGTGTGTTGTTAGATTTTTAAACAGCAAGTGGTTTGTTTTTTGGATTAGGTTGAAGTCTAGCTGCTGGGGCGTTTCCAGGCTTTTTAAAAAATGTGACAGGAGTGGGGGTGACCAGATCCCAGCAAACTAAATGTGGGACACGTTAGCAATGCTGGGAGGTAGTCTTAAAATTTCAGGTTTAGCTTTAAAATAAAAATTCATGGAACTGTGCAGGTTGCCAAAATGACATTTGGCATGAAGAGGCCAAATCTATTATTTTAATGCCACTTGTCTGCTTCCCTTTGTAAGTAAATACGTTAAGGGTAAAAAGAAGCTGAAGTTTGTTCTTATGGCGTCACGAGTCAGTATTTATTTTGTACAGTCTTTAGTATTCTCATTATTTCACTGTTATTTTAGCTGCTGTTCTGTCTAGTAACCATCTTTGGGTTTCAACAGGGATTCTTCCATAGACTGGCATATATTTTCTTGAGCCATATCTAATGTTTTTTGGAATTTTTAGCTTATTATGACACACACACGTATATATACTGTGTTCCTTCAGGCCCTATTTTCCCTTATGAGATATCAAAAAATAACTACAAACTCTATTTCGATTTCATTTTCTTTGTAGTAGTTTCCATTGTATTCACCGCAATCCGATGACTTTTAACTTTACCTCACTGGCATGGCATTAGGCAGGTTAACCTTCATTTAACTGTAATAAAGCGTCTTCCCACCTTTCTTACATGCTTCGGGTCAAAGTCAGACTTTAGAAAAGTGCATGTCCTACAAAACCAGTCACAAATGGGGAACATTGTCCCAAGATGTGGGACAGGGGGACAAGGGATAAAATTGCTGTGCAGTCCCACGCAAAGAGGGACACCTGGTCACCCAACCATCAACCACTCAGGAGAGGCTTATGGGAAACCAGAATATTAAATCAGAAATAAACATGAAACAAAAGCACTTGAAAAGTGGTTGAAGATTCAGTTAATTATCATTATTTTAATATGCACAGAGCTCCTGCCTCTATAAACACACATTAGGAGGTTTAGCTACCCTGTAATAATATAGCAGCTGTATTCAAACACAAGATTTAAACACAGTTATTGGAGCTGATAAAATAGAGTCTGGTTACAAAAGTAAATTGTTTAATTTGACTGAGTTATATAAGCAAATAACAGTGTGTCTCATGCAGTCTTTGTGTGTATTTTACATAGTAAAGGAGTTTGGGATTGTGGGCAGTAGCCCAAACTAGTGTGAAGTACATGAGAAATCTACTTTTCAAAACTTAAACATTTATTGTTTTGTATTCATAATGAACCCAACAGCATTCACTGCATGTGATATCATTTAAAATTTTGTAGTCATATATTTACAGTGATGCATTGAGGAGTATGAAACTGTCTTTCACAGAAAGAGGAGCCAGACCACCTTATCTACCCTGTAAATTCTGCCACTGATATCATGGACATGACACCACAATTTTATTTCTATTTTTTGGTGTAGGGCAGACCCCTCCTGTTAGACCTGTCCCTGTCCAGGTGAAAACTGGTTTGAAAACATTGTGTATCTAAAAAAAAATACACTGCTTACAGTTGCAGCTTTGAATACAGTGTACATAAATTGTAAGAACCCTGTAGTATTTTATTTGTTAAATGTTATATTTGGGGGATCAATAGGCTATTCATAACATAAATAAAAGCCATAATCAGTTATTAGACTGGTTGTCTCTGCTGCTTCAGCTTTAAGCTAAAAAGGGCTAAATGTGTTGCTCAGAGCTTCTGCCAGACAACTCAGATCTGCATTTTCTTTCATTTGCCTCTTAATGTTATGTCTGACACTGACAGTGTCACTGAACCGCAGTCTGTGGCAACCAGAATCATTCTCAAGACAATCTCACACTCACCTCTTCTTAAACTGAAATTCCTCCATCTAATAACACTGCTGGTGAATATTCATGAATATCAGTCTAACCTCAGCTTTCTGAATGCATCTTATGTGACCTTTAGTTCTAGCTGCCTATTAGATTTTATGTCAATGGATATCTGACATTGTTTGGCTTGACTTGCAACCTCATGTTAGCCAGGGTGACCATTTGTACTTGCAGTGGAGGATGCCCAGCTAAAATATCAATCATATTTAATGGCAGAGGGAGCCTTCTCAGATTCAGTCAGGTAAATCAGAGTGGGTCATTAGTCTCACAGCTTAGGAGCATGACTGGTGTCCTTAATGAAAGGCTGTGCAGGAAATTGCTAAATCAGCTGGCCTGTTGGCTGTTAGGTACTTGGCCTTAGGTTCAAGTTGAAAAGAGTTGGAAGTTACACACACTCTCTCTCTCTCTCTCTCTCTCTCTCTCTCTCTCTCTCTCTCTCTCTCTCTCTCTCTCTCTCTCGCTTTCCGAAGCTTTCCCTTTTCATATGCATTAATATCAGTTATTGACACTGACTTTGGCAGCAAATACAACACTCAAAATGACCAACTCTAGTTAGGTAATTTCTGTGCTTAATGTCCCACAGCCAACTCTTTGTCTCCTTTCAGGAAATTATGCATACACAGAGTCGAGAAGCTGTTAATTTAGATTGTATTATTGACCAACATGGTCAGAGTTCAACAAAAGGGACTCTATGATTAAACAGGGGGGCTGTTTTATCTATCTTCCCAGGGAAAGCACCAATAATTATGAATTATTTCAATTGTTTCTGCTGTTTTGAGTATCTTGCTTTAGATTATCAAGGTACTCAATCATGACTTAGCCCAGCGTGACGTAAAGGGCAATTGGAGACAGGGAAGGCTTTTTTGTCTTGCCATGATTAAGGAATGGACACAAAACCTAGTAAGAGACAAACTCCATTATTTGCGTCATTTGTATTGCTGTGGAACTACACAGTTATGAAAAAACGGTGACTGAATTGGGTGTTTTCAGCTGTGTGTGACATCTGAACACTGAACTGAAATCTGTGGGTGGAATACCTGAAGCAAACAAAAGGTACAGTTCTGCACACAAATATGTCTCAAGGCTAATGTACTGTGAGAATCCTTCATTATCCCATTAGGATTTGAACTTCTCATGGAGCCCTTGAGCAAGTTTAGGTCACTGCAAAGCACATTTGCTTATGTGCTTTAAAAATGGTATTAAAAGCAAAAGCATTATCTGAACCCAGCTAACAACAAACGGCTTAAATATGTTGATGTGATTCTCTATAAAATACACACACACACACACACACACACACAAGGGCTTTTAAGGCTCTGCATGTCCTGAAATCTGAGTGCTTTACAATCATAGACATTTATTAACACCACCCACCTGCCAAATGCTGCTATATTTTTGGCGCTCACTAGAAATTTGGCTCTTCAGTAGGGTGCACTGTATCATTATCACCATCGTCATAAATATACTCTTCACGTCTTACAAGTTACTTTGAAAAGGTAACCAGTCATTTCTTTTACTTGGCAAAGGCTGACTGTGTGATTTACCATTGCCCACTGTCATGCCAGCAGGTCTAGACATCAGGAACAGCTTTCTCTGAGCTGCAGCATGAGAAATTAGGCCATAGCAGGATGGCAGTTATTAGTGAATTCCTATCCCAATAGTGAATCAAGCTTTTTCTGTGTTGTACTAAAAATAGCCTCTCTTTGAGTGACGAGGAAGTAGAGGGAAAAGAGTTTTCTGGATGGCTCCCGTGTGCAACCAAGCACCAAATCCATGGAGAATGCGAGCTGTACCATGTCAGCCTTGAGTTTAACTCTGTCTGGATACCAAGCATACATGATTTGATATTGCACATATTCATGTTGTTTTCTAAAATATTTGAATAGTTGCTCATCCATGAAATCCTTCTGATGGCACAACCTCTGGAGGATGCACTTTATAAACAAAATATGTGATATAATCTAAGTTTTTAAAAAAAAAATTCCAGAGATTATCAGTGAGAATCAAATGAATAAGCAATATAAGAAGATGCAATGCTGAAAAAATCTGGGCATCTTGGGCAAAGTGTTTATCTTTGTAAGCTCTTAACTTTGAGAGTGATGAAACACGATTTCAGAACCTTCTAGGAATTTAAAATCTGGGGTGGGGGGATGTTAGTGTTATGGTGATCAGCTTATGGATGGTTGGTATATAACACAAGTTTATACTATTTCCTGTTATGTTTGGACATTTGATGAACAAAGGTGTGTGTGTGTGTGTGTGTGTGTGTGTGTGTGTGTGTGTGTGTATGTGTGTACACACACACACACACACACACACACATACACATAGTTTTATGTCTGTCCTGAAGATTTTCTTTTGGGGGAACCTCCTTGATGGTAGTCTAAGCGCAGTGGTAATGATCAACTTGTACTGGATTTTTCTAAACCTTCTTAGTCGGCGTGTGTGCATAACTTTATTTTCTAAAGATCTATTGTAGAATCTATCTCATTTGGATTATTCAGGCTTTGTGCATAGCAAAGAATTTCTCTTTTTGAATGTTATTCACAAGAGAACAAAATTGGGAAGCTCTGTTTCTGCCATTGTTTAAGTAGCAATGCTTGTGCTGAACTTGAGAACAGCACAAACTTGTTCTCCTTACTTGCTTCAGTTGTGTAGAAAATCACATTCCCTTCACCTGCTCTCTCTACCAACAGGATGTCCCGAAGTAGCTCTACAAATAACTACCACCCAGCTTTCGTTTATATGACATCCTGCCAGTGTTTAAACAGTTCATAGATTTAAAAAAGAAAAAAAAAAAGACTACCCCCAGTCTCACTCTGGTTTACAGTCAATACATTGCTTAGATTTTTTTTTATCACCTCATAGATGATACAACTATGAAATGGTCACAAAAAGGCAGTCCATTTGTTCATGGACATGAATTGATGTTTTTCATGATGGCACAAATGTATAACCAGTGTATTTCAATAGGAAGTACAGTGTTTGTATTTACTGTATGTTGTCCAAAGCTTGGTGGTGAAAAAGAAAACCTAGCTTTAAAAGAAGCAGCAGCTGTTGTATACCGTCATCTTTTTCCTAAGCCTAACTAAAAAAAAGTATTTTAGTAATTTTAATAATCTGTGACATGTACGATTTGAACTTGGGTGTCTGCTGTGGACAGCGAAATGATTTGCCCGACCATCAAACCCTCCAGCCCCAAATGTGGACTTCTTGCTTTTCAAAAGTGGAAAATATTGACTTTGTGTATATGGACACAAATCAGAACAGATGAGACCGGACAGATGAAATTTGTACCCAGACACATATCAGTCTATCAGAGGTTGAAACTATTTCACAAATTACTTTCAGATTGTGTTGGATCTAAAAAAGCCAACTTGAACCTTTTAAAAATGCATCTGGTAACAAAACACCTAAAGAAAGTAAATAAATTGGATTTTTTTAAATTATCCTTTTGCATTGGAGGCTTTAAACTCTGGGTTTTTTTTTAGCTGTTTAAAACCAGCACTTTTTCTTATCCCTTTAATTACCCACTGGTATTTAGTTAACAGTAACGTATGAGCCTCACACCCAGTCATGTATAATTCATCGATTCTGCCATGAAACTCAATCTCTCCTTCACTGTATTGCAGGCTTCATCTTGACTGTGTGATGTAGAGTCTGACTGGTAGGCAGTGAATCTGCGATTTTCCAAAACGTGTACAGAACACTAACACTTAAACCTCTCAGACATTTTGCCCTCCTCTGTACAGGTTAGATGAGGTCAGTTGTGAGCATACAGTGAATTCTCTGTCAAGGAGAAAAGCCAGAATCAACAGGTGTCTGACAACTTCTTGTTTTAGAGGTTTAAGTGTGTTCACTGCTTTCATGAGGAGCAGTCAGATACCCAGATATCGCACTTATTAATATCACTTTTATTCTTAGCACAGCTGTGGGCAGTAATATAGTGCAAGCTACGGGTCTAATTTTGTGCTGATATAATGAAACATTTGACCTTTGAAGTTTAGGGGTGACAATTTTTCTCATTATCACTGGTGCATTTAATTTGCATTCCCCCCATCTGCTTCGTCTGAACATTTTCTCTACAGTCTGGATAGATCAGAGGGGCTTAAGAAATAGTTTTCGTCCTAATTCTAGCTGGCCATCTCTCAAGCTTTATGTAATCTTTGTGCATGCTGCCTGAGGACAGACCTGAGTTGGTATACACTTGTGTAAGGTGTGTCACAAAAAATGTAGAAAATAGAAACTTTTTCAGTTCTGAATAGATTTATTCACCTGCCAAGTCAGCCATTATAAAAAGTTACTGTGTGACGCTTGTCAGAATATTGGGCTTTGACTTTTGTAAATATAAGTAAGAGTAGGCTGCTTTTACACACGTGGTTTAGTTCAGTTAATCACAACAAAGGGAAAATGGTAACTTGTTACATTCAACTTTTAAGATTATACTACAATGACTTGCTATTTTTTTTTCTCACATCACAACAGAATTTGCTGTAGTGAGAGCACAAGATAGACACATTGATTCTTTTTAAGCAGTCTCAGCTCAGTCATGTTGTCCGCATCAGTGTTGATTTTAAAAAAGAAAATGATTGATGAAATCCAAAGTAAAAGTGGGAGGGACAACAGTGAAATTGATTAGCTTTTCCCTGTTGCTGGTTCTCATTTCCTTCCCTGACTGCTACTTTACTTCATGCACACTGCACATGTGCAACAAACTTGAATAATACTTTTCCACACTCCACATTGTAAATATTTAATTTAGCACAATTTGGTTTAATTAAATGTTCCTTTTGGTGGTTCCTCATGAGCCAGGTCATTACACTTGGAGCATTTGCCAGTACTATATTTTTTGCATTTTGATTAACCCTCTATAAAACAAGACCCTGCACCTGTTACTGTTGGTGGGTTCATGCTGTAGTGGAGGGCACAAGGCTGGACCTTCCTCACTGCCCTCTGACTATGCTACCTGATAGCACAGCTCAGCTCGCAGTGATGACTCACTCTGTTTAATGAGTTCTCCTGAAGCGTTATGTCACCAGCTGTTGACCACCCTCAAGAGGAATCCTTTATCGCATAAGAGATGCTCTATATTTAGTGTCTACTTGTAGTTAGTGTTTTTTTGTATTTATTTGCTTTTTTCTTTTTGTCCTTGTGCTGAGGCAGGTGCATTATCACTGTGGTACAGTTTTTGTGATGCCCTTAACGTCTGAGTGAAATGGAGTGAATCTAAGGGAGACAACTTTTTGGTGGGAATAAAATACTAGAGTGAAGTAAAAACTAAGAAAAGACTAACATTCAAAGGCACACAGTAATGGTGTTTTGTCTGTTTTCTGGAACAGTGTATTTAGCATTGCTTATTTTTAAGATTTGAGCCTGTTTTTATGTTGTTGAGAAGGCTCTTATTGTCTTTAGTGTTTTCTGATTCCCCTCCTATAATTGTCTATCCTCTTTAAAACATTTTTCCCAGTTTAAGTAGAAAAAAAAATCTTTGAAAAAAGCCACAGTAATTTCAGGAGGGACTAATTTTGATGCAGGTAAAACTTGGGTTGCAGTATTATTATTACTAGTAATAGTTTGCATTCTCTCTTGGACATTTAATTTCAAAAACACCTAATGATGGTGAAATGTGGGTGTTCAGTATGTTAAGGACCTTTTATCAACGCCACAGGAATTCTTTCTTACCTGTGGCCATCAAACTCCACAGCTCCTCCCCTTGACACCTGGACTATTTCCTATTGCCATATTGTGTATATACTGTAAATAGTATTGTTTAACTTTAGACCATCTGTGCTTCACATTGGACTTTCTTGCATACAGGGTTTATATATTTTTATCTTCTTTTCATCTTTATTTTCCATCTTTCATATTTATATTTGTATATTTCTAATTGAGTGTCTGTAATATAAGCAATTTCCCCCTGGGATCAATGAAGTATTCTAATTCTGATTCTGAGTCAGGACATTTCTGGTCTATATGCCTGCTTGTTTAAACAGTTTTCTTCAACCACAAGGCCTCTTTGTTACTCATGAAGTAGACCAGCAGCTAATTCTCATCCCATTTTTTGTCAGTTAATTTGCCTGAGTCTTACTCATAACTCTTTAACTTGGTGATTGGAAGGTGTATTTAACTGACAACATTTACTCATCCTTGTGCTCCATGATCCACATCTCTGTGACACCTTTTATGATTAGGAGATCGGCCGGTTCTTCCAGTAAACACCGTCGGTTTCCCAGTTTAAGCCTTGTCCTAGCCTATGCCTGGAGCATATTTTTTTAATGGAAATCTTTTTTTCCATTTTAGCCTGAAGCTAGGCTTAATCCATGTCTGGAATCCTCCTGAAAAAGTATACCTGCGTAATGGTGGGTTCAGCCTGCACAATAGCAGTCAACTTGGACGATGTAGGGAATTGCTTTGGATCCGGAATGAAAATGGCCATTGTAAAGAAACAGTTACAGACATGTTAACAGGAAAGTTTTCACAGGACACTATGCTGTCCTGTGAAAAACTAAGTATCCCCTTAATCCTTCCATAGGAATTAAGAGGGTAAGTAGCAACCAGGTGCTGCTAATCAAATGACCTTGATAAAGTGATCATTAGCCATTGTGACCAGCTCTATAATTCAAATTCACCTGAAGGTCACACCATGAAATAATCAGGGATAATGTAAAAAAAAATCCCAAGAGATGCATCTTCTCTCAAATAAAGAGCATGGCAGCACAAAACCACAAGACTTCTGGAATAATTTCCTTTGGACAGACAAGACCAAAGTAGAGATGTTTACCCACAATGGCAAAAACCAAACACAGCGCATCAGCACAAACGCCTCATACCAATTGTGAAGCATGGTGGTAGAGGGGTGATGATTTGGGCTTGTTTTTAAGCTGACCTGGGCACCTGGCTGGCAATCATTGAGTTGACCATGAACTCCTCTGTGTATCAAAATATTCTAGAGTCAAATGTAAGGCCATCTGTCTGACAGTTAAAATTGGGATACACAGTAGGACAGTGATCGCAAGCACTTGATCAATTAACATGTTGCAATAGCCCAGTCAAAGTCCAGACCTCAAGCCAACTGAAATGCTGTGGTAGGACATTACCAGAGCTGTGCATAAATGAATGCCAACAAACCTCAATGAATTGAAACAATGTCATAGAGAGGAGTGGGCCAAAATTCCTTCACAACGATGTGAGAACGATGAAGATATAAAGTCATACAGAAAACAATTACCTCAAGTAGGGCTGGGCAATAAAATAGTAATTAAAACGAGAAAACTTTTTTTGGTAAAGATTTAAGACATAGTTGATGTAATGTCGGTAACACTCATGCCATTCATGTTTTGACAGACAACACAAAACACCAATCATAATGAGAATAGCACCACTCAAAACCAATCGTGGCTGGAAAGGAGCTACAGTCATGTCAGTTAGGTTGAACACGAACCAATCGTGGCGAGAAAAGAGTTACAGCCATGTTTGTTAGGTGGAGCGTAGTGTAGCAGCCGGTAGCAGGACACATGCCAATGTTTGTGCTTCTGCAACCATGCACACCACAACTCAGCAGAGCAAGAGAGATAAGAGAAAATAACAATAGAAAACCTGAGCGATAGTGTTACTGAACTAGAAACGGCAACGGACAAAAGACAAGGAGATTGTTGAAAAAACAGGGCGGAGGAGTTAGGTCATGTGGAGATATTTTGGCTGTTTAAAGTCCAATAGCTAGCAAACTGTGTCAAGAAATTTATTTGATTTATATCGTTATCGACTGATATGAAAAATATTATCGAGATAAGAATTTTTCCCATATTGCCCAGCTTTAACTCCAAAATTATTATTGCTAAAGTTGGTTCTACAAGCTGTTGAATCATGGAGGTGTACTTAGCTTTTAGGACTCTACAGCCCATTGAAAAAAAATTTTTTTTTCACAACTGTAATTATTTTATCTCGCGTAATGTTGTGTTGTCACAACATGACAGCATAACAGTTTCACAACAGTTCTGTCACATCTGTGGGACTCACCAACACAGATCGATCTGCCAGCTGTTCAGAATTCTTACCTTACCTCTCAGCTGTAGACAACTGTAAACATTATGAAGTAAAAGAGAAATAGTGTTGTCTGTGTAGCCAGGTGGAACTGTAAAATGGTAAAACTGACTTAACATTTAATTCCAATAAAACATTAACTAGGGGAGGGCATCCTTCCTAATGACAGCATTGATAGAATGAAAGACAACCAGCCTGACTGATCAGGACCAACATGCAAGCTCCCAATCATGAAAAAGCCATATTTTATTACTCTGTAATGAAATCTGCCTAATCAGACACAGTAACCATTGTAACTGACAAAAAATATTGTGTAGTCAGAATCTGGCATGAGTTAGTCTATTTATAAATAAACATGAAGCAAGTATATCCCTTTGTAGCTGTCTTTCATGCACACAGTTTAATGAACCACTTTATTCATAGGTGGAGCTTTGTAGGCTTGTAGCAGCAGGAGGAAGATTAAAGATCTCCTGCCTCTCACCGCTTCCTGTCTCCTATCATATTTGACCTTTGGTTCCATGAATAACGCCAGGAGATGATACCTTAGCAGAAGAAAGCAAAGGTTGTTTAACAAGATCCCCATAGTCTTGAATTATTGTTCTAAGTTTTAGTTGTGCTTGTCTGGAATTAGAAGTGTTAAACCCATGAAAAGATAGGCGAACACTGTACTAATGAAAACACCCTAGGGTTTAAATAAACTGAAATGGTAAGGAAATTCAAATATAAAAATGAAGATTATTACAAGAAATATAGAAGTTCTGCAGGATGCAAAAAACAAAACTATTGGCAGTGAAATAATGTGCTTTTTTATCAGTGGGCTAAAACAAACAGTTCCAGATTCTCTCCTCTTGGCAGGTGGCAGGTGTTCTCTTTATCCTCTTGAGCAAAAATTTGCATTTACTGCATTTGTCTCAGTTCATTTCCTCTAAGGATTTGAAAGGGTAGCATGGATTAGTGTAATTTTCAACAAAAACCCCTGACAGTGCACACCGAGGTGAAAATCTTGTTCCCCAGATGAGAATAAAACCATTTGAGGGATTAGAAGCAGATGAGTTGAAGGGAGATGGGACCAAAATCAACTCTTGAAAAAACAATTGTTTCCAATGAGTCAGTTGTTGTGACTTTTGGCCTCATTCTCTCATAGCTGATAAGCCTCACCCACTCAAACCCTCATCCGCATCCACAGTGGGTTACCTTGACACAAAAGCGAAGACCGTGAGGCTTCCTGGGAGTCATCAGGAGCCAGACTGGTATGGGTGACATTTCTGGGCCTTTGTCCGTGTGTTCTCAAAATAATGTGGTCTGAGTGAAAACTGGGGCATGTTCAGTCCTAGATTAAATCTGGTAGCTGTTCTCCCCGGAGGACAGTGTGCACTGTGACGGTAGCTGGTACACAGTGGTCCACACTGAGTGACTATCTCTTTAACCCCTTTTCATCTCTTTTACAGGAAGAAATCCCAGAAATGGGATGAGATGAACATCTTGGCCACGTACCATCCAGCTGACAAAGATTACGGCCTGATGAAGATTGATGAACCCAGTACACCTTACAACAGGTTAAAAGTTGTAGATGAAATAACAAAAAGTAGCCCTAGTTTATCATCATGTACTGAACTACATACGTGCTGTACCATTCAGGACAAAAGCTTTTTTTCTTTGTCCTTTGTCCTTCTGAACTTTATTCACTTTAATTAACTTCTCTTTTAGGATGATTGGGGATGAAGATGATGAAGGGGCTTTGAGTGACTCGGACGGTCAAAGTGGACTTGCAGTTGATGTCCTGGCATCAAAGTAAGAATTAAACTTGAACGCTGGGAGACAAATACCTAGTACTTGAACGAAAGGAGGGACTCAATACACCTAGAGGCACATTTGACAATACCCGTTTTAAATCCAGAGGCATTAATATGGAGCTGGTCCCCCCTTTGCAGCTATAAGAGCTTCCACTCTTTTGCGAAGGCTTTCTACAAGATTTTGGAGTGTCTGTGGGAATTTTTGCTCATTCATCCAGAAGAGCATTTGTGAGGGCAGACACTGATGTTGGAAGAAAAGGCCTCACTTGCAATCTCCATTTTAGTTAATCCCAAAGGTGTTTGATGGGGTTGAGGTCAGGGCTCTGTGTGAGCTGGTGAAGTTTTTCCACACCAAATTCATCCAGCCATGCCATTATGGACATTGTGTTGTGCACTTGGACACAGTCATGCTGCAACAGAAAGGGACTTCCCCAAATGGTTCCAACAAAGTTAGTAGAGTTGCAGTTAGACAGGTAAAGTTCTCCTGGTATTCAGCAAATGCCAATTTATCCATCAGACTGCCAGATAGCAAAGTGTGATCCATCACTCCACAGAACACATTTCTGCTGCTCCAGATTCCAGTAACAGAGTGCATTACAAAACTCTATCCCACTCATGGCATTGTGCTTGGCGAGGTAAGGGTTGCATGCAGCTACTCAGCCATTGAAAGCCATGCCACAAAGCTCATGATACACATTTTTCGTGCTGATGTTAATGCCAGTGGAGATTTGGAACTCTGAAGTTACTGAGTAAGCAGAGTTTTAGTGTCTTTTACTCTATGCACCTCAGGACTCAGCAACCCTGCTCAGTAACTTTACGTGGCATACCACTTGGTGGCAGAGTTGTTGTGGTTCCTAAATGCTTCCACTTTGCAATAATACCACTAAAAGTTGATCATGGAACATCTAGGAAGGAAATTTCACCAACTGATTTGTTGCAACAGTGGCATTCTGTTACAGTACCATACTCGTATTTAGTGAGCTCCTGAAAGTGACCTATTCTTCACACATTTGTAAAGGCAGACTGCATGGCTAGGTACTTGATTTTATACACCTGTGTAAATGGGACTGAATGAAACACCTGAATTCAATGATTAAGTGGTATGGCCCAATATTTTTGTCTGTATGTTGTAAGTCACAGTGACCGAAGCTATAGGAACATAGCTCTGCTCCAAAAACACGAGTGAATCCAAATATTCAGATTCATTATACGACTTTAGGGCTGCATCTAACGATTATTTTAATAATCGATTAATCTATTGATTATTTTTTCGATTAATCGATGAATCGGATAAAAAACAAAAAACAAGAAAAGCATTCAGTTCCAACCCTTTATTCAAAACAGAACTAAAATCTTTAGAAAGTGCACAAACATGTTGCTCCTTGAGCTGTTATAATAATAATAAAATAAAATAAAAATGGACTAACACAAAAAACATACACATGTATGCTTTTCATCTGCCAAATATAGACTTTTTTTTTTAAATAAAGTGCCACCTGAGCTGCCAGAACAATAAATAATTTATAAAAAAATAAAGAACAATACAAATCAGAAAATTTAACAGGATTTGTTTGAATGTCAGAACTTGTTCTCTACACTACACTGCAGACGCACACACTCGCAGACGCACACAGTTTTGCAGACACACACACTCACAAACTCTCACACTGACACACACACACACACACACACTCTCTCTCTCTCTCTCTCTCTCAAGTTCACTTGAAGCTTATTCATTAAATTATTACCATCATTGTAGTAAGTGCAAGATTCATTTATACACCACATTTAAACATAGCTTAAGATGACCAAGTGCTATAAAAGAACTTTAAAATTAAATTAAAAAGTACAACACACACAAATATATTTGTCAATAATAACCTATATGGTACAAAGCACAGAATATACACTGCAAAAAATGCTTTTCTAACTTAGTAGTTTTGTCCTGTTTTCAGTCCAAATATCATGAAAAATCTTAAATCAAGA